>JAKSZT010054155.1:405841-507974 GCA_026826555.1 Tolypeutes matacus | reverse complement strand
AGGCACTGAAGGATGAACAGTATATGACCTCACTGATCTGAACTGAGTAAAGTGAGCAGTCTCTGAGAATCATTCACTTTTATAATAGAAGACTCCCTGTAAACTTTATTTAAAAATGAGGATGCTGGTGGCATTTTAAAAAGCCCCTGGGAACACAGCCATTGGCATAAATAATAACCAGTACCCAGGTGTAACTTCAAGGTGATAATTAGATCTAGGTGGTGAAGGGCTGTGACCCATGTAGAATCAGTCCATGAAAAACTTTTGTAATTAAGAAATATAAATATGTTTGTGCCTGCAAAAGAGTCTAAGATTAAGGGGAAAGTAATTTAAACTTTGGCTGACTAATACAGCATCTAAACTGGTTTTTGTTTGTTTGTTTGTTTTTTGTTTTCATTATTATCTCCATTAATGATTTTATTAAATGAATTCAGAATTTTAATGAAATTAAGTTTTCAGTTGTTTTTGTCATTAAGAAATTTATTGAAGTGTATCATTCATACATGAACAAATATAAACAATAAGCATATGGTAAAAAGATGTGAACTTACAAAACAAACATGCATAACATCATAGTGGGCTCCGATATATCACCCAACCACTAACACCCTGCATCACTGTGAAACATTTGTAACAATTTATGAAAAAACATCATCAATGCATCACTACTAACTTCAACCCATGCATTTATCTTGGTGCATCTTTCCCCCAACTTGGCCCACATTGTTTTTTGTTCATAAACCATACAATTTACCCGAAGTTTACAATCAATAGCATTTGGTATAATTGGAGTTGTGCGTTCATATCACTTCAATCAATGCTACAGCATTTTCATCACTCCAAGAATAAGAGAAAAAACAACAAAAATAAACCACTATCATACACGTTAGCACTACAAAATAAAGATTTCTTTATATGATATGAATGTGCTTTCACCATTTCAATTAATTTCTAGGCATTTAGAAACAACTTTTTACCAATTCTGCACAGATTAAATCTCAGCTTTCCATTTTCTAACCACATTCTATTATCTGATGACATATATTCTATTAACTTCTTGAGTTTGCTCATTATATTTAGTTCATAATAGTGAAATCATTGAAAATTTGTCCTTCTGTGCCTCGCCTGCTTCCCTCAACATAATGTTCTCCAGGTTCATGCATATTTTCATATGCTTCACAACTTCATTTCTTCTTACAACAGAATAGTATTCCACTGTGAGTATATACCACAGTTCGCTTATCCATTTGTCAGTTGATGGAGACCTGGGTTGATTCCATCTTTTGGCAATTGTGAATAGTGTTGCTATAAAGACCTGTGTGCAGATATCTCCTCATATCCCTGCTCTCAGTTCTTCTGGGTATATACCTAGTAGTGGTATTGCCAGGTCAAATGGCAGATTTATATCTAACTTTCTTAGGAAATGCCAAACAGATATACACAGTGGCTACAATTCTACATTCCACAAACAGGACATAAGAATTCCTATCTCTCCATATCCTTTCCAACACTTGTAGTTTTCTGATTTTTTTTTTAAATGTAATTTTGATTTGCAATTTCCTAATAGCCAATGATGTTGACATTTTTTCATTTTTTTCACCATTTGTATTTCTACTTTAAAAAATGTCTATTCAGGTATTTTGCCCATTTTTTTAGCCAGATCATTTGTCTTTTTATTGTTGAGTTGTAGAATCTCTTTATATGTCATGGATATTAGACCCTATATCAGATGTGTGATTTCCAAAAATTTTCTCCTATTTTAGAGAGTGGACTGCCTTTTCACTCTCTGCAAAAGTCCCTTGAGGTGCAGAAGTGTTTCATTATTACGATGTCCCATTTGTCTATTTTTTTCTTTTGTTGCTAGTGCTTTGGGTGTAAAGTTTAAGAGACCACTACCTACTAAAATGTCTTGTCGATATTCCCCTACATTGTCTTCTACGATTTTAATGGTTCTGTTTTTATGTTTATGCTTTGATACATTTTCAGTTGAATTTTATATAAGGAGCAAGAAAGGGTCCTCTTTTATTCTTTTATTTATGGTTGTCCAATTTTCCAGGTGTCATTTGTTAAAGAGAGTGTTCTATCCTAGTAAAGTGGACTTAGTAGTTTTATCAAAAGTTAGTTGACCTTAGAGGTGAAGGTATATTTCTGAATTCCATTCCATTCATCAATGTGTCTATCTTTATAGACATATATATAGCATATATATGATGCTGTTTTAACCACTTTTACTTTGTAATACACTTCAAGGTCAGGAAGTGTGAGTCTCCCAACATTACTCTTCTTCTTTAATGATGAGAGTGGACATCCCTGTCTTGTTTCTGATCTTAGAGGGAAAGCTAAAAACCTCTTCCCATTGAGGATGATGTTGTCTGTGAGATTTTAAAATATACCCTTTATTATGTAGAAGAATTTCCCTCTGTACCTATATTTCATAGTGTTTTTATTAAGAAAGGATGCTGGAATTTGTCAAAATCCTTTTTTGCATTGATAAGGATGATCATGTGTTTTGTTCTCTTTGGTTTGTTAATGTTGTGCATTATGTTAATTGGTTTTCTTATGTTGAACCACCTTTACATACTGGGAATAAATCCCACTTGGTCATGGTGCATAATTCTTTTGATAGGCTGTTGGATTATATTTGCAAGTATTTTGTTGAGAATTTTTCATCTATATTCATTAGATAGATTGGTCTGTAATTTTCCTTTCCTGTAGTATCCTTATCTGGCTTTGTTATTAGGGGGATGTTGGCTTTATAATATGTGTTGTGTAATAGCCCCTCTTTTACAAGTTTTGGAATGGCTTACACAAGATAAGTATTAATTCTTCTTGAAATGTGTGGTGGAATTTACCTGTGAAACCATCTGGTTCGGGACTTTTCTTTTTGGAAGATTGTTAATTTAATCTCTCTTCTTGTGATTGGTTTGCTGAGCATTTCTTATAAAAATCATTGTGGGTTTTTGTGTATTTGTAGGATTTTTTCCACTTCATTTAGGTTTTCTAATTTGTTGGAAAGTAGTTTCTCAAATCCTATTATTATCCTTTTCATTTCTGTGGAGTCTGTTGTAATGTCTCCTCTCTCATTTCTGATTTCATTTATTTGCACCATCTCTCTGTTTTTCTTTGTTAGTCTAGCTAAGGGCTTCTCAGTTTTGTTGACCTCAAAAACCAGCTTTTGGTTTTGTTGATTTTCTCTATTGACTTTTTTTTTTTTTTTTTGCTGTTGTTCTCAATTTCATTTATTTCTGCTCTAATCTGTTACTTCTTTCTGTTTCTTTGCTTTGAGATTGGTTTGTTCTTCTTTTTTTATTTTCTCCAAGTGTTCAGTTAGGTCTTTGATTGTATCTCTTTCTTCTTTGTTAATATAGACTTTTAGGGGTATAAATTTCCTTCACAGCACTGCCTTCATGGTATCCCATAAGTTTTGGTTTGTTACATTTTCATTTTCCTTCATCTCAATATATCTCCCAATTTTTATTGCAATTTCTTCTTTGAACCATTGATTGTTTAGGAGTATGGTGTTTAGCCTCTATGTATTTGCAATTTTTCAATTTCCTGCCTATTATTGAATTCCCGCTTCATTCCTTTATGGTCAGGGATGGTGCTTTACATAATTTCAATATTCCTAAAATTTTTGAGAGTTGTTTTGTGGCCCAAAATATGGTCTATTCTGGCAAAAAATGTATGAGCACTTGAGAAGAATGAATAATCTGTTAATTTGGGGTGCAATGGTCCTATATATGTCTGTCAGGTACATCTCATTTATCACATTGTTCAAGTTCTCTGTTTCCTTATTGATTTTCTGTCTAGTTGTTATAGCTATTGGTGTGAGTGGCATTTTGAATTCTCCAACTATTATTGTAGACACATTTATTCATCCTTTCAGTTTTTCCAGATTTGGCTTAATGTATTTTTGGGCACCCTGGTTAGATGCATAGATATTTATGACTGATACCATTTCCTGGTGGATTGTGCCTTTTAAAAATATGTACTGGACTTCTGCATCACTTTTGTACATTTAAAGTTTGTTTTGCCTGCACCAGTATAGCTACATCTCTTCTCTTTTGATTACTATTTTCATGAAATATTTTTTAAAAACCTTTCACTTTTAGTCTACTTCCATCCTTGGATATAGTGTGAGTCTACTGCAAACAACATATGGATGGCTCATGTTTTCTTATCCATTTAATCAGCCTATGTCATTTGATTGGAGAGTTTAGTCTATTAATAGTCAATGTAATTACTGTAAAGGCATTACATATTTCAACTATTTTATTCTTTGATTTTAATATGTCATATCTTCTTTTTTTCTTTTTACCCTTTTGGCTATCCTTTCTGATAGTCGTCACTTCTACACTCTCTTTCATTTCTGGCTGCAAAATTTCCTTTAGTATTTCCTGCAGAGCTGGATTCTTGTTCACAAACTCTCTTAGTTTCTGTTTATTTGTTGTATTGGTAAGATAAATGGGTGCTGATGAAAAGTACCAGAAATCTGTTGGCATTTATAAAAAGTATTTATTTGAGGTAAATTTTACAGTTAAAAGGCCCTAAAGAGTCCAAATCAAGGCTGCTTTCTCACAAAAGTTAGCTGCCATGTGTTAAAGCAAAATGGCAGGTGATCTCTGCCTGGTCTCTCCTTCCTTATTCATCTTAAGCTTCCATGGTCCCAGCTTCTTCCAATCTCAGCTTAAGACAGG
Organism: Tolypeutes matacus; assembly: GCA_026826555.1. NCBI lineage: Eukaryota > Metazoa > Chordata > Mammalia > Cingulata > Chlamyphoridae > Tolypeutes > Tolypeutes matacus. Next base: position 503,277 of record JAKSZT010054155.1, on the reverse strand, counting down.
CATAGGGCTCATTTCCTTCTAGGCCTTCTCAGCTGTTTTGTTCTCTTCAGCTGCAAAGAATCCGGCAAATGTCTTATCTCTCTTCCTGGGGCTTTAACTGTTTGAACATTCTCCTTTCTGCCACATGGCAGGAATGAAAGGACAAAGGTCTATCCACTTCTGTATCTTCTTCTCTCTGTCTTATTGAAAGAATGTCCATTTATATAGACTAAAGGAGGCAGGGACTCAACCCAAACAACCACCTTACTGAAGTAGCCCAATCCTAAGCCTTAAATTTTATTTAATCAAGTAAACTTATAACCTTTTAATTTAATAAAATCACAAGGTATCATACCCAAAGGAACAGTTCAGTTCACAAACATAATCTCTCTTTTTGGGATTCATAAATATTCTCAACCTGTCACATTGTGAATATTTTAAGCTTTCATATTTTAAGGAGAGTTTTGCTGGATAAAGATTTTTTGGCTGGCAGTTTTTCTCTTTCAATATCATAATCATAGCATACCATTGCCTTCTCGCCTCTAGCCTCTATGGTTTCTGAAGAGAAATCCTCACTAAGTAGTATTGGATATCCCTTTTGTTCATGTTTCCTTTTTACCCTGCTGTTTTCAGAATTTTCTCTTTATCTTTGGCATTTAGCATTCTTAATATGTGTCATGGGATAGATATCTGGATTTATTCTAATTGGAGTACACTCTGCTTCCTGGACAGTTATATTCATCTTTCATGAGAGTTGGAATATTTTCTGCCATTATTTCCTCAAATGCTCTTTCTTCCTCCTTTTCCCTTCTCTTTTCCATCTGGAACTCCTGTAACACATAAGTTGGTGCAATAAATGCTATAATTCAAGACCCTAAGGATATGCTCAATTCTCTCTTCTACAGTTCAGTTGTTTTTTGTTCTACATCACTGATTATTTCTTCCATGATTTCAAATCTGCTGTTGTATGCCACTGTAGTATTTTCAATCTCTGTCTGTCTTTCATTCACATTAATCTCTGTTATTTCATATCCAGGATTTCAAAGTTTTCTTTGCGTTCACACCATGTCTTTACAATATCTCTATTTCTTTTTATAACTCTTTTTAAAAATATTTTGTAAATTATTATTTTAAAGAAGATTTAGATTACATAAATGTTAAATTGAAAATATAGGGGATTCACATTTACCTCAAGACCTACCCCACACATACTTTTCCCCATAAATAATAACTTAAATTGATATGATACATTTATTACAATTGATGAAAAAATATTGAAGCATTGCTAACTAAAGATGATCTATAGCTTATATTAAGCTATATTTTTGACAAAATGTATAAAGGCCTGTGTATGTCATTGCAATGCCATGAAGAACAATTCCAGTGTCCGAAATGTCCCATGTTACACCTATTCTTTCCTCTCCCTCCCCTCAGAACCTCTGGTGAACTGCCTTTGTATCATTGTTACAAGTTTTTCCATTACTAGAATAATAATAATAATTCTATTTTAGTCCATATTTGTATCAACATTTATGCTTGTTCATTTCTCAATCTTGGGGATTTGGGGATTAAGATGCCCTCTATGTTTTTGATTGAGGAAGGGGTTAGACCCCATGGGACAGATGGGTGGAACTATCCTGCTTGCAATTGTAGATGCTCTCTTTTTGGGAATGAGTTTTGTCCATCATCATACTTTTGTTAATTGTCTTGAGGGAGTCTGATGAGTTGGAGCACAGGTGTTTGATGCAACCCTTCTGAGTTTCCAGGGAACCTGTACAAGAATAGCTGAATATTTAAGTCTCTTTGACATACATTTGACAAGTATCATGCAAATTATAGGTTCAAATAAAAGGGGCAGAAGGACCATGTGTAAGAAAATTATAAATAAGTCCAACTATGGTACATTTGGGGAATAGGTTATCATATATTCCCACCAACAAGGTGCCAAATTCCTGGGATCGTATGCCCTGCCTATAATGTCCAGATATCTCTAGAGCCCTTAAGGGCCCCCCTGTTTGAGACACTGTTTACTGCGGCAGAGAGATCCTCCAAAGATGAGCATAAGTATAACCTCTGGAATGACCTGACTCACTTTGAAATCTCTTAGCCATAAAGACTTATTTTACTTAATATTTCCCCCTTTTGGTCACAGTCTTTCTCCAAATAAATTGCTATTTGGCACTTGGTGATAATCCCTTGGTGCCAGGGAGGAACATCCAAAGGAGTCATGTCCCATGCTAGACATATTGAGTTTATATGCTGATTTTGGCTTAGAGAGAGGCCACATTAGAGCAACAAGCAGGCTTTAAGGAGGTAACTCTTAGGCAATATATAGTACTAGGCTAAGGTTCAATTTCACAAGAACGAGTTTCATAAGTACAAATATCAATATCAAGGGCCTGGCATATTGGTCTGTCCTTCACTAGTCACTCCCCATGCACTCTAGGGATGCTTGAAACTCTATTGCAGAATGTAGCAGGACTCCCTATAATGTGAATTCAAATTTCTTTCAGTTATAGTGTGGGTGTCCAACCACCAAGACAACATACCATGACCATTTCAACATACTCATATTCCATAGAGGCATGCCCCAGGTGCACCCCTCTTCATACAAGCCACGATTACTGATGCCCCACACAATGATACTCCCCTGGCACAGTTGCAACTCTTCTGAAATCCAACACTTCCCAGAAATCAAAGCCAAAAATAAACTAAAAATAGGAAAAAATACAATATAAAAACATATAGATAAAATTAAATATTAGAAAAAATATTTTTTGTGTAGTGCCTTTCATTCCCATAAGTTCTATTATCCTTTATGCACCATGACAATTTATTCTGTAGAATCCCCCAGTGTTTTATTTTATCACTTTATTTCCAAAGAAGCTTTAGGTAACAGAAAAGTCATACAGAAAATATAGATTATTCCCATATAAATCACCACCTCCCCCTCTCACATTTTCCCCTGTTAATAACATCTTACATGATTATGGTACACTTGTTACAATTGAAGAACAAATATTGAAGCTTTACCACTAACCATGGTCAAAGTTTTTTTTTTTTAACTCTTTTATAAGTTCTAACAAAACAAATAATATGTATCTGTCATTGGAAGTTCATGCAGAACCATTCTAATATCCTAAAAATACCCCATGCTCCATTCATTCTGCCCTCACCCTCACCTTGGAACCCTTGGTAATCAAAGGATTGCAATTTTGGAAGAATAAGTCTCCTAGACCATGTACTATTATTGAGGGCTTAACATATTCATCATTCTTCTTTTATTAGGCACTGCCTATGTACTCAAGAGATTTTTGCTTCTCTATTGGAGAATGTACAGGACTCAACAGAATAGTATCTTAATATTTCCTTGATTAATTTCTTTGTCTGCCCTCACTGAGATAACACCCTATGACAAGATGAACACCTTCATTTTTCACAGAAGTATGCCCCAGGTGAACCCTTTCCCAAACATCTCTCACCACCAATGCCATGCACCAGTCATTTTCCCTTGCCATATTTGCCAAAAAATATCCCAACATTGTAGTTTCATTTAGAGGCGTACAAATCCCCAGAGTTCAATTGTTCCTTCCTCAAGCCCTCCCCCAATTCTGTGGATGGTTCAAACCAAAACCAACCCCCTTCATGCTCACATTCCAGCACCATCGAACCCACTCACAAACCTGTACCACAATCATCCCTATCCACTGTCAAATCACCTCCTTCCATTTTATCATGGTTTTTGCCATATTGAACATTGGGTTGCCACACTCTAATTCATTTCTGTCTCCTGATAATCAGTCTTCCAGACTGTAGCTCTTTAAGTCTGCTCAACTTATGTAAGTCATATCAGTTTGGGCATGCAATATTTGTCCTTTAGTGGCTATTGTACTTCACTGAACATAAACTCTTCAAGATTCATCTATGTTGTCTTGTGTGACAATACTTCATTCTTTCTTACAACTGAGTAATACTCCATTGTATTTATATACCACAATTTGCTTGTTGATTCATCTGTTGATGGATACTTGAGTTGCTTCCAACTTCTGTCAACAGTAAATATTGCAACTATGAACACTGGTGTGCATATATCTGTTTCTGTCTCTGCTATCAGTTTTTCTGGGTATATACCCAAAAGTAGTAATGGTGGATCACATGGTATTTCTATAGTTAACTTCCAAACCATCCTGCAAAATGGCTTCACCATTCTAAATTCCCACAAGCATTGGATGAGGGTTCTTTTATTTCTCCATATCCTCTGCAACACTTGTAGTTCTCTGTTTTTTTTTTAATAGCAGCCAATCTAATAGGTGTAAGATGCTATATCACCGTAGTTTTGATTTGCCTTGCATTTCCTTAATGCCTAATGATATTTCACATATTTTCATGTGCTTTTTATCCATTTGTATTGCCTCTTTAGAAAACTGTCTATTCAAATATCTTGCCCATTTTTTAAGTTGGCTGTTCGTCTTTATTTTTGAGATTTAGGATTTCTTTTTATATGCTGGATATTAGGCCCTTAACAATTAAAAGTTTACTAAATATTTTATCCCATTGTGTAGGCTGTCTTTTCCTTTTCTTGATAAACTCTTTTGAAGTGCACAAGTTTTTAATTTTGAGGAAGTTCAATTTATCTAATTTTTCTTTCATTGCTCATGCTTTGAGTGTAAAGTTTTTTAAACTATTTCCTACTACAAGATCTCATATATGTTTCCTACATTATTTCCTAGGAATTTTCTGGTATTGGCTCTTATATATAGGTTTTTTTTTTTAATTATAATATATATTTTAGTGAAGTATATCATTCATACATGAACATACATAAACAATAAGTGTTTAGTAAAAGTTGTGAACTTACAAAATAAACATGCATATCATCAAACACGGGTCCCATACATTACCCCACCACCAACACCTTGCAATGTTGTGAAACATTTGTTACAAAGCATTTGTTGTCCTGGTCCAGTCCTAAGGACTGGAGAGTAGGTGTTGGCCACAAGTCTCCTGAGATTCAGAGCGCAACTGGTTATAAATGACTGAAAATTTATGTCTGAGACATATATTTAATGAGTATAGTGATAATTTATTGGGTCAAAAAAGGGGGCATAAGAACTATATGTAGGAAAATTATAAATGATTCTAATTTTGTTATATTTGGGAGATAGATTATCATATATTCCAAAGTAAGGGCCCCTAATGGGGTGCTAATTTCATGGGTTTGTGGGCTTTGCTTTTAGTGTCTGGTTGTCTCTAGTATCCTTAGGAGCACCCTTATTTGAGGTTTTGTTCACAATGGCAGTTAGTGAGATCTGCCTGAGACATGTACAAGTGTAACCTCTGGAACGGCCTCCTGGCTCTCATTGAAATCTCATAGCTGCAAAAATGCTTTTGTATTTAATGTTTCCCCCTTTTGGTCAAGGTCCTTTTCCAAATGCATTGCTGGTTGGTGTTTGGTATCAATATCTTGGTGCCAGGGATTAAGATTTTTCTCCAAAAGCATTGCTGATCAACATTTGGTATTAGTCCCTCAACACCAGGGAGGCTCATCCCTAGGAGCTATGTCCCATGTAGAAAGGAAGGTAGTGAGTTTATTTGGAGAGTTTGGCTTAGAGAAAGAGACAACATTTGAGGACTTGGCTCATTTGCTTCTATGAGGCAAAGCTTATATATTACAAGTTTATTTTCCTAGGTCTCCCTGTTATAAGTGCAAATGGGGATAATTTATGTTTTTCAAAAGAATGTATCTTAGGTTTAAACTTTGCAAAATTCCTTGATTACAGTTTCAGTAAACTGGGAGTCCCTGTTCCTTTAAAGAATAGCAGGAATTCCCCAGGTAGGGAAGTCTAATATTTTTTAGCTACTGTGAAGGCAGTAGTCATACGGGAAAGAAAATCATCTATCCATCCTGGAAACAGACATATAACAACAAGGACACATTCATAGTCATTAAAATATGTAGCTGTAGAAAGTCTATTTGAATGTGTTTAAATGGACCCTTTTAGTTGACGTAAATTTCGCTGTCCCACCTTTAACCTTTTATCAGGGTTATGTTAAATGACAGGTAGAACATAATTTATATACTTGCCTTGCTTGTTGTTTAAAGTTCCTTTTTCTTAAGATGAAACTCTGACATGTAGCTGACCACATGCACTTTCAGAAAAGCATCAGAGTAAAACAATATATAGGTTTTTGATCCATCTTGTTTTAATTTTTGCACAGGACATGAGATGGTGATTCTCTCTCATTCTTTTGGATATGGATAGCCAGTTATCCCAGAACCATTTGTTGAAGAAACCAATTTCTCCCAGTTCAGTGGGCTTGATGCCTTGTTGAATATCAATTTACTGTATATGTAAGAATCTATATCAGAACTTTCAGTTTGGTTCCACTGGTAAGTATGTCTATTCTTTACCAATGCCATGCAATTTAGGCCACTGCAGCTTTGTAGTATGCTTTAAATTTGGGTAGCTTCAGTCTTCCAATTTTGTATTTCTTTTTGAATATGTTTTAGATTATTTGGATCCCTTTGCCCATCCAAACAAATTCCATAATTGTCTCTTCCAAATCAATAAAACATGCTATTGTAATTTTTATTAGGATTGTGTTAAACCTGTAAATCAATTTGGGTAGGACAGACATCTTAATAATGTTTAGTAATCCAATCTATGAACATGGAATATTCTTCCATTCATTAGTTCTTCTTTGATTTCCTTTAACAATGTTGTGAAGTTTTCTGTGTACAAGTCCTTTACATCTTTAGTTGAGCTTAGTCCTAGACATTTGTTTCTTTTAATAGTGTAAATGGAAATTTTTCTTTTATTCCTCCTCAGATTGCTCACTATTAATTACAGAAATGCCTATGATTTTTCCAAGTTAATCTTGTATACTGTGATTTTACAAAACATGTTTACAAAGCTCTCAAAGGTTTGTTGTAAATTTTTCATGCCTCTCTCCATATAGGTTCATGTTATCTGCAAAAAGTAAAATTTTTACTTCTTCCTTTCCAACTTGGATGACTTTTATTGCTTTTTCTTGCCTAAGTACTCAATTATGTACTTTTAACACAATGTTAAATAAGAACGGTGTCAGAGGGCCTACTTGCCTTGTTCCAGATATTAAAGTGAAAGCCTTTAGCATTTTACCTTTGATTATGACATTAGTTGTCGGTTTTTTCATATATATCCTTCATCATGTTGAGGAAGTTACCACCTATGCCTATATTTTGAAGTGTTTTTATCAAGAAAGGATACTGTATTTTGTCAAATGCTTTTTCTGCATCAGTAGAGATAAGCATGTGATTTTTTCTTTTGATTTCTAAATGTGGTGTATTTCAATGATTGGTTTTCTTATGTTGAACTATCCTTGCATAGCAGGGATGAAAACCAACTTAGTCATGGTGTATTATTCGTTTGATGTGTTACAGAATACAACTAGCAAATATTTTGTTCAGGATTTTAGCATCCAGATTTATTAGAGATATTGGTCTGTAGTTTGCTTTTCTTGTTGCATCTTTATGTGGCTTTGGTATTAAAGTGATGTTGGCATCATAGAATGAGTTAGGCAATGTTCTCTTCATTTCTAATTCTTGGAAGAATTTAAGCAGGACAGATGTTACTTCTTTCCAGAATTACTGGTTGAATTCAACTGTGAAACCTTCTGGTTTGGGGTTTTTCTTAGTCAGGAGGTTTATGATGACTAGTTCAATGTCCTTACTTGTGATTGGTCTGTTGAGTTCATCAGTTTCTTCTTTCATCAATGTAGGTTTCTTTTGTGTTTCTAGATATTTACCTATTTCATCTAAGATAGCCATTTTGTTGGCATAAAATTTTTCAAAGTATACTCTTATGATACTCTTTTTTTCTATGGGTTCATTGGTGATATCCCATATCTCATTTTTAAATTTATTTGCATCTTTTCTATTTTTTTCTTTGTTAGTCTAGATATAGGTTTCTCAATTTTATTAATGTTCTCAAAGAATGAGCTTTTGGTTTTGTTAAAATTTTTTAGTGTATTCTTTTATTATCAATTTCATTATGTTCTACTCTAATCTTTCTAAATTCCTTCTTTCTACTTGCCTTGTGAATAGTTTGCTTTTCTTTTTCTAGTTCCTCCAGATTTTCATTTAGGTCTTTGAACTTAGCATTATCTTCTTTTTTAAATATAAGCATTTATGGTAAAAATTCACTCTCAGTACTGCTTTTGCTGCATCCCATATTTTTAGATATTTTGGTGTCACAGTTTCATTCATTCCAAATTAGTTACTAACTCCTTTTACAATTTCCTCCTTGACTCACTGATTGTTTAAGAATGTGTTTTTTAACTTCCATATCTTTTTGCCTATTCTGAATCTGTACCCCTTAGTAATTTCCAGTTTCATTTCATTGTGGCTAGAGTAATTACTTTGTATAATGTCACTTTTTCCAAATTTGTTGAAACTTGTTCTGCAACAATAGCATGTGGTCTATCATAGAGAATGAGCCATGTGCACTCAAAAAGAATGTATATTCTGCTGTATTTTGGTGTAATATTTTGTTTATTTCTATTAGGTCTAGATCCTCTAACATATTATTCAAAGTCTCTGTCTCTTTATTAACCCTCTGTCGAGATGCATCTGTCTAATATTGATAATCGTGTATGAAACACCCCACTGTAACTCTAGAGGCTTCCATTTCTCCCCTTAGTTTTTCCAATGTTTACTTCATGTGTTTTGGGAAACTCTGATTAGGTTAAAAAATGTTTATTTTTGCTCTTTCTTAATGATAGATTACCCTTTTATTAAAATATAGTATCCTTTTTTTCTTACAAGTGTTTTGCATTTAAAGCCTATTTTGTCTGATATTATATACCTACTTGCACCCTTAAAAAATTTTTTTAATGTAAATTCATTTTCCAACCATTTACTTGCAACCTCCTGGTTTTCCTGCATCTAAGGTGAGTTTCTTGTAGACACTTCATAGATGGGTCATATTTCCTTATACATTCTTCCATTCTGTGTTTTTTGATTGGAGAGTTTATTCCATTAACATTCAATCTTATTACTGTCATCAGTAGTTGTATTAGCTAATTTTTCTTTAGGTTATATATGTCATATTTTGTCTTTATTTCCCTTTTTATCTTTTTAGTTATTCTTACTAATAATCTTCCTTTCAACACTCTTTCCAACCCTCTCTCTCCTGTTTTTTTTTTCCCCCTTCAACCTGCAGCACTCCCTTTAGCATTTCCTGAAGGACTGCTTTCTTTTCACAAACACTTAGTTTCCATTTATCTGTGAATATTTTGAACACCCCTTTTTTTGAATCCCAGAATTGCTACATACAAAATTCTTGGCTGGTAGGTTTTTTTTCTTTTGGCACCTTAACTATGTAATCCCACTGTTTACTCACTTCCATGGTTTCAGATAAGAAAATACTATTATTGAACTTCCTGGTATGTGATGGATCTCTTTTTTCTTGCTGCTTTCAGTATTCTCTCTTTGTCTTATGCTTTTGACATTTGCTAGGTTTATGTGTTGGGTAAGCCTGCTAGTATTTACTGCACTGCATTGTTCTTTCTGGACATGTACATCCATGTCTGTCAAAAGTGTCAGGATATATTCAACCATTAATTCCTCCAAAACTCCTTCATCCCTTTCCTTGCTCTCCTCCCTCTTGGGTGCCCATAATGTGTATGTTTGTGTATTTTGTGTTTTCATTCCATTACCTGAGTCCCTGCTGAATTTCTTCTATCTTATCTCTGGTCTATCTGTGAAGTTTAAGATATGTTGTCTTTGATGTCACTAATGATGTCCTCTGCTGTTCAAATCTTCTGTCATATTAACCCAGCAGTTTTTTATTACTTGCATTGTGCCATTTATCACTGTATTTGTCAGCCAAATGGTTGCTAATGCAAAGTACCAGAAATCTGTTGGCTTTAATAAAAGGTATTTATTTGGTTTAAGAGCTTACATTTACAAAGCCCCAAAGACTACAACTCAAGGTACATAAGAGGTACATTCTCACTGAAGTCAGCTGCCATGTGTTGAAGCAAGATTTTGGATGACCTCTGCCTGGTATCTTCTCCCTTCTTCATCTTAAGGCTCTTGGTCTCAGCTTCTTCTGATGCTGTAGTTTGGAATAAGGTTTGTTTCATACCAGAACTTCCCAGCTGCTCAGCTGTTCTATTCTTTTCACCTGCAAACAATCAGGGGATGACTTATCTCTCCCCATACTCCAGCATCAAGCATAACAGATCTATGTTCTCTTCCTTTTCTTCTTCCATGTGTATGGAGCTCTTTCTCTTATTGTGTGTCATCTTGAGTGATTGTCCACTTATATCAGCCCACCAAGGGGGTGGAGATTCAACCAAAATCATGCCTCACTGACTTGGTTGACTCAAATGCCTAAATTGATTTTAATTAAGTAAACTTAAAACTTTTGAATTTAATTTAATAAAATCAAAGAGTAGCACAGCCAGAGGAACAGGGCAGTTTGCAAACATAATCATCTTTTTGGGGATTCATAAATAATCTCAAACTGCCACACTCCACAATCTGAATCCCAAAAAGATATTACAATATCTTTATACTTAACACTGCTATTTCAGTAGCAGTGCTAAGTATAAAATCACATCAAAATCAGTTTATATATACAGTTTGGCTTGGAGTACAGTCCTCTCTGACTGTAGACCTGTGAAGACACAAAACAAATTATCTGCTTTCAATATACAAAGGGACAGACATGGGAAAAACATTTGCAATACCATAAGGAGAATTTGGGAGGGAAATATGAGTCACTTGTCCTCAACAGTTCTGAAAACCTGCAAGGAATACTCAACCCTTTAGTACAGTGAGGTGGTGACCTGGTCTTCCCTAATCTTTGAGTATGGCAGTTTGATATCGTTGAGGAATTCCAAAAAGAAATACTGATTATATTTGTAAACTGGTCTGTTCCTCTGGGCTAGTGATACTTTTAAATTGTATTGAATTCAGAGGTTTCTCTTTTACTTGATTAAATTATGACTAGGGCTTTAATTGAGCCATATCAGTAGGATCTCCAGCCCTCACTTCCTTGTTGGGTGGGGACTCACAGAGAAAACCACATGGTTGAGGAGACAGGTGGAGTTTTGATGCTGGATCCCTGAGAAGCAAACCCAGAGGAGAAGAACAGAGAAATATAGGTGGCTCCATAGACACAGCAGAGGCCCCAGGAAGAGAGAGAACCTGATAGTCTCAAACTAACCTTGTGGAGAGAGCAGAGGACACTTTGGGAGGGAAACATGAGTCACTGGTCAACAGTTCAGAAAACCAGCAGCACATACTACATTAGAGTCCAAAGTCTGAGAGTCATTCTTAAGATGATGGTTTCTTCTTCTCCTCTCCTCAAACTTGCCACAGGCTTGCACAATGGCCTTTTTCTTGGCTCCGTCCACATCAAGCATCTGGTTGGTGTCTGAGCTCCAGAATTCTCCCTATAAAAACATTGGGTGTGATGGTCACAATTTACCGAGTCTCCAGTGTAAAGTCTCAACCCCTTTAGTGCAGTGACATGGTAGCAATATTCTCCCTAATCTCTGGCATATAGGCCCAATCTCCTCAGAATAGTGAGGTGGTGACCTAGTCTTCCCTAATCTATGGGTGTGGCAGTTTGATAATATTGATGAAGTCCAAAAAGTAATACTGATTATGTTTGTAAACTAGTCTATTCCTCTTGGTTAGTGATACCTATAGATTTTATTGCATTTAGAGGTTTCACTTTTACTTGATTAAATTATGACTAGGGCTTTGTTTGAGACATATCAGTAGGTTGTCAAGTCTTTTCCCCCTTGGTAGGTGGGGACTCACAGAGAAAACCACGTAACAAATGATAGAGGTCGGGTATTGATGCTGAAGCCCTGGGAAGTAAACACCCAGGAGAAGAACACAGAGGAATAGAGATGGCTCCATACACACAGCAGAGGCCCTGAGAAGAGAGAGAGCCTGAAAGTCTACAACTAACTTTGTGGAGAGAACAGAAAAGCTGAGTCCAGAGAGAAATGAGCCACAAGAGAGAGATGAGAAGTATTCCAGCTTGCACCTGATATCAGAAGAAGCTGGGACAATGGAGCTTTAAGAGGAAAGAATGTCTGAATCCTTACTGATATCAAGCACAATCTTGCTCAACACGTGGAAATGAATTTGAGTGAGAAGGTTCCTCTTATGGTAGCTTGAGTTGGACTCTTTAAGGCCTGGTAGCTGCAAGTTCCTACCCCAAATAAATACCCTTTATAAAACCCAACAGGTTTCTGGTACTTTGCATCAGCACTCCTTTGGCTGACTAATACAGAATTTGGTACCAGAGTGTAGGGTTGTGCTTTTGCAATTACCAAAATGCTGAAAGAGTTTTATAAATGGGCACCAGGTATTTTTTGGAGGAATTTTGAGATGCTTGGTAGAAAAGGTCTAGATTGCTTTGGAGAAACTGTTGATAGGAATATGAATGCTGAAGAAACTTTTTATGATGCCTTAGAAGTAAATGATACTATTGTTGTGTACTGGAGGAAAGGTGATCGATGTTTTAAAGTTTCACAGAACTTAGCAAGATTAACTCTTAATGTTTCATAGAAGGCAGGATTTGAAAATGGTGAGCCTTGTCATTTAGCTGAAGAATTTTCCAAAGTAAACTCAGAGAATGTGGCTTGGCTTCTCCTTGCAGCTTATAGTAAAATGCTAGATGAGAGAAATAAATTGAGAACTGAATTGTTGGGCACATCAAAACCAGAAAATGAATCCAGAAATTCCAAACCTCTGGAAATCAAGCACACAGTCAATAGTGCCCCATTTGAAGACTTAACTAAACTTGGAACTTGTACATCAGGGTTGAAAATGAAATAATCTTGGAAACACTTGTGGAAAGTCTTACTGTCTGATGACTTGGACCCGTTTCCTGCATGCTAAACCAACAAGCTTTTTGCAAAAGCTGTATGAACAAAACCACTGTCATCCTGGACTAAAAAGGACAATAATGGGAGAGATGGAAGGGAAATGACTTTAAGAGGAAAATCACAAAGATGAGGCCAGGAATTAAGATGTTTCCTTTGGCCAAGAAAGGAACCCTACCCATGTGTACAGAAAGGTTGAGTTTGTCCAGGTAGTTGAAGAGGGTGGATGTTCCCACTGATGTTAAGGGAGACTTTTACCACCCCAGGTTATGGAGAGGATGGAGCACACTCCCCAAGGATTTAGGAAGTTAAGTTCAACACCCCATAGGTATGAGAGGAGTGGGCCTGTCCCCTATTTATTAGGGAAGTCCAGGTCACCAACTCATTTCTCTGACAGGTATGGGCCTGGATGTCAAAGGTTAGGGAGGATGTTGTCTTCATGTTACTCTACTAGGAGGGTTAAGACTGCCCAAGTGGTCATGGAAGTTGTGACCATCACCCCAAGTTACTTGGAGGGTGAGGTCTGGAGCTCTGTCACCACCCAGATGGTTGATGAGGGTGGAACCAAGAAAGTGGCCATTGGACAAGCCTGAGAAAGGGTGGGTCCTCATGAGGCCCCAGGGAGAACAAGCAATCATCTTGAGAATGACTCTTAGACATTGAAATCTAATGAAGTATGCCCTGCAGGTTTACAGAACTGTAGAGGACCCATGACTCAAGTATCCCTTGCAATTTATTTTTATGTTAATGCAAATGTTTATCCTTTGTCTGCCCATTTGTATATTGGAAGGAGAAAATTATTTTCTAAGTATCAGAGGTATAGAGACAGACAGGAATTTTCCCCAAGAAAAAATGTATTTCTTTAAACTGATTGTAATATGATTTTGTACTTAACATTGTTACTGATTTAGGGTTTTTTGAATATTGTAGTGTCTTTTTGGCATTCAGAGGGTGGAGTGTGGTGTTTGATAATGTTGAGGAATTCCAAAAACAAATACTGACTATATTTGTAATCTGGTGTGTTCCTCTGCGCTAGTGATACATTTATATTGTATTGAATTCAGAGGTTTCACTTTTACTTGATTAAATTATGACTTGGACTTTCATTGGGCCAGGTCAGTAGGAAACCACATGGCAGAGGAGAGAGTTGGAGACTTGATGCTGGAGCCCAGGGTATTAAACATATAGGAGAAGAACACAGAGGAATAGAAATGGCTCCATTGACAAGCCAAGGCCTCTAGAAGAGAGAAAGCCTGATAGTCTACAGTTGACCTTGTAGAGAGAACAAAGCATCCAAGCACAGAGAGAAATGAGCCCTAAGTGAGAGACAAGACATATCCCAGCCTACAGCTGTTAGTGGAAGGAACTGGGGCCATGGAGCTTTAAGAGAAAGAGGAAGGCTAAACCCTCACAGACATCTTTGACCATCTAACTCAACATGTGGCAAATGACTTTCGGTAAGAAAGTCCCTCTTATGGTAGCTTGAGTTGGACTCATTAAGGCCTAGTAGCTGTAAGTTCCTACCCTAAATAAATAACTTTATGAAACCCAACAGATTTCTGGTACTTTGTATCAGCAATCCCTTTGGCTGACTGATACAATGGAGAACAGGCCCACCTCTCTCAGAGCAATAGGGTGTCCACTTCACTCTCCCCAACCTATGGGTAAGAAGCCCACCCCTCTCAGAGCATCAGAGCATCAGCATCACTGTCCCCAACCCATGGGAAACAGACCCAACATTCTCAGAGAACTGGCATAGTGACCTTCCTCTCCCCCAACCATTGGAGAATGTGCTCCTCCCTCTCTGTAGCCTGGGTTTGCACAATTCTCTCTGAACAATGGACTAGAGCATCCACCTTTTTCAAATGCTTGGGCCAAATCATATGTGTGGGGTTCCTTTCTTGGCCCAAGGAGATGTCTTAATTCCAGACCTCTGCTTCCATGGCTTTCCTCTTGAAGCCAATTTCCTTTCCATCTTCTCCATCCATGTTTCTTTTAGTCCAGGCTAACATTGGTTTTTTTCCTACAGATGTTGCAAAAAGTTTGTTGGTTTAGCATGTGGGAAACAGGGGTCCATGCCATCAGACAGTAAGCCTTTCCACAAGTCATTCCTAGATAATTGCATTTTCAATCCTGACTTACAAGTTCTAAGTTTAGTTAACTTATCAAATGGAGCACTTTCATCTGGGAGCTAGATTTCCAGAGGCTTGGAATTTCTGGAATTAGTTTCTGGGTTCTATGTACCCAACAACTCAAGTCTCAGCTCATCTCTCTTATCTAGCATTTTACCATAAGTTACAAGGTGAATCCAGGCTGCATTTTTGACTTTTAGTTTGGAAATTTCCTTTGTTAAATGTCCAAGCTCATAATTTTCAAATTCTGCTTTACATATGACATCAGGAGTCATTCTTGCTAATTTCTCTGTACCTTTAAAATACATATCACCTTTCCTGGATGCTCCCATAAGAGTTTCATCATTTAGTACTAAGGCCACATCAAAAGTGTCTTTTGCATCCATATTCCATCAACAGTTTCTTTAAAACAATTTAGGCCTTTCCTAGCAAGCATTTCACAATTCCCCCCAAAATACCCCATACCCATTTATAAAATCTTTCCAACATTTTCTGTAATGCAAAAGCACCACCCCACTTCTGAAACCAAATTCTGTATTAGTCAGTCAAAAGGGTGCTGATGCAAAGTACCAGAAATCGGTTGGCTTTTAAAAAGTATATTTATTTGGGGTAAAAGCTTAGTTACAACGTCTAAAGAGTCTAACTAGAGGTACCATATGGTAGCTTCTAACCAAAGATTCCACATGTTGAACCAAGAAGGCAGGTAATCTCTGACTGGTCTATCATTTCTTTTTCCTCTTAGGGTTCCATGGTCTCAGCTTCTTCATATCTCAGCTGCAGCCTGGCATAGGGCTTGCTTCCTTCCTGGCCTTTTCAGTTGCTTAAGCTCTCTGTTTTCTTCAGGTGCAATGTATCAGGCTAGTGGCTAATCAATGCCCAGGGCCCCAGAATCAGGGAAAACAGAGCTATCTCCTTTTCTGTCTTCTTCCATATATATGGTGCTCTCTCTCTTATTTTGTGTCACCTTGCATGAATGTCCATTTATATCAGCCCACCAAGGGGATGGGGACTCAACCAGAGACATACCCTACAGATGTGGTTGAATCAAAAGATTTAAATTTATTTTATTAAGTAACCTTAAAACCTTTGGATTTAATACAATCAAAGGGGATCACACTCAGTGAAACAGAACAGTTTACAAATATAATCAGCACTTTTGGGGATTCATAAACAATCTTAAACTGCCACAATCACCATCAGATATCTTTTTACGTATGTTTATGATTTCTTCAGTATGTCTCTTAAATTTCTTCTGTTTGTTTTAAATATATATGTTTATTTTTTAAAGACACTTAAATTACACAAATGTTAGATTACACAAATGTTACACACACAAAAATTGGGGTTCCCATATGCACCACTCTCCACATATCCCACACCCTCCCACATAAACAACATTCTTCATTAGTGTGGCACGTTCATCCTGGGGCATTGTCATTGTGCATGGACCATAGTTCACATTGTAAATTACACTGTCTCCCACACAATTCTGAAGGCTATGGGAAGATGTACAATGGCGTATATCTGTTATTGTAATGCCATTCATGATGATTCCCAAGTTCCAAAAAAGCCATCACATTACATCTTTCTTTCCTACCCCTGCCCTCAAAGCCTCCAGTGACCACTGCCTCCACATCAATGCTGTAATTTCTTCCATTGCTAGAATTACAAGTTTATTGTAGAATACCAGTAAGACCACTCTAGTCCATAGTTCATTCCCCACTTCTTAGGATTCTGGGATGGTGATGTCCACCTCATCTCTAATTCAGAGGGGGATTCAATCCCATATAGCCAATGGATGGGAATTTCTTGCTTGCAGTTTTAGGCTCTCTCATTTCTTTGGTATGGTACTTGTCAATCCTCACCTCCTTGTTAGTTGTTCTGAGGGAGTCCAATGAACTGGAGAGTAGGTGTTGCAACTCCACTGAGGCTCGGGGCCCAACTGCCCACATGGACAGCCCAAATTTTCCAGTATCTTGGATGTATACCTACCAACTCCAGTCTGAAGTATAGGGTCAAATAGAAGGGACAGATGAGCAATGTGTAGGGAAGCCATAACTGAGTCCAACTTTGTCACTCTCAGGAGCACAAACTCCAAAATAGTGCCCACTGACTAGGCACCAATCTCCAGAGCTATCTGCCCTTACCATAGGACCTGGGAGTCTCCAGAGCCATCAGGAGCTCCAATATTTGAGGTAGTATCCACTATGGCAGTCTATGAGATCCTGCTAAGATGTGTATAATCCTTACCTATGGGATTACCTCCTGAATCACTTTGAAGTCTCTTAGCCATATTAACTCATTTGTCTTTACCTTTTCTCCCTTTTATTTGAGGTCTTTTTTCCAGTTGCATTGCTGGTTGGTGTTTGGTAGTAATCCCACAGTGCCAGGGAGGATCATTCCCAGGAGTCAAGTCCCACACTGGGGGGAAGGTAATGCATTTATATCCTGAGTTTGGTTTTGAGAGAGGCCACATTTAAGCAACAAGGACGCTCTCAAGAGGCAATTCTTAGGCACCCTCCAACATTAGGATAAATTTCCAATGTCTTCTTAATATCTTTTATATCTTCCTTCACTTCATTAAGTTTTTTCATGATAATTGTTTGGATATCCTTGTTTAGTTGTTCCACATCCTGCAGCTCATCCTGTTTTTTAGTTTACTCATTAGAATGAGCCATATCTTCCTGTTTCTTAGCATGGTTTGTTGTTTTTTGTGTGTGTCTAGGCATCTGTTTAGCTTCATGGGCTTATTCAGATTGTTAGCTTCTCTTTCTACTCAAGGTTTTCATATTGTTTTGTTTTGTGTTAGTATTCCTCTTTGACAATTGGTTCCACTTATTTGATATCCTTGTAGTTGTAAATGCTCCTCCAGAAAAAATTACATCCATAGAAAAAGAAAGAAATGAGAAAAGAAAAAGTACACAAAAGAAAAAGAAATAGATGGAAAAGGAACCCTAAAAGAACTGTGAAATAAAGGAAAAAATAAATATGTAGTAAGAGTGAAAAATCATAAAAATAAAAAGGATTCAGAACAGAAAATGTAGAATTAAAAATGAAAGGTACAGAACAAATAGAAGAAAAGAAAAGAGCAGAAAGATGAAAAAAGAAAGAACATGTGGACCACAGAAGAGAAGGTGGAATGAATGAAAAGCAGCAAAAAGGGAAAATTCAAGGAGGAAAATACTTAAATAAACAGGAGGAAAAAAGAACAAAGAACAAAAAAGCAAAAACAAGAACAACAACAACAACAACAAAAAACGAAAACAAAAAAACAAACAAGAAAAAACAGGCTTCCCTCTCAGTCCAGTAGCAATCTTCTCAGGTTGCCACTGCTCAAGGCAGCCTGCCTTCTCCAGGTAAGGTACCCTGGTCTAGAGAAAAATATAAGGAATAAAATAGTAAAAATAACAAATCAAATAAGTCTAAGTCAGTCTATTTTCCCTTTCTGAAGGCAGCTTGTCCTTTAACTCCTGCTCTCCACACTCCTATCATTCAGGTTTGTTAGGCATTTTTCAGGTGGTACTGGAGATTGAACTTATGACCTTGAATATGTGAAGCAGGAATTTAGCAACTGAGCTACACCCACTCCACCAATTAAGTTAGGCTTCTGAAGGCTTCTGAAGGCTCCTAGTCTGCCTCTGCTCACCCTTTCTTCCCTCAGGCCAGTTTGGCTTCTGATGTATTGCACGTTGCCTCTCTAGGCTTTCCACTCTCCTAGGCAGTTAGGTGCCTCTTAGACTACCCCCTTACTGACCCAGTTCTTCTCTCTCCCAGGGCTGGTGTATGTGGCAGCTGGCCTGATCAGTTCCCTACTCCCCTTTCCAGGAGCTGTTTCAGCATTGTCTTGCTTCACTTTATTTTTTTTTCTGGTCTGCCTACCCTATCTCAACTCTTCCCTACACCTCTCTCCCCCTGAGTTGGCTGGGTGCTAGTCCCCTACACCTATTTGCCCTGCAGCTATCCCACCTCAAGAGCCTGCTTAGAACATTGATGCTACCCTGTTCACTTGGGGCCAGAGGACTTAACTCACAACAGTCCCCAGTCCGTAGGGATGATGACTGAGGTGGATCTCTTTAGACCCATTGCAAACAATGGTGCAACCTCACCTGGCCTGGAAAGGACTGTGGGGCACAGCAGACTAAATTTGTTGACCAGAAGCTGAATCAACTTTAAACTTCTTCCCTCTTTTTCCCATTTCCTGAGAAGGTGGATCCCTGTGGCCACCCTCTCTCCATAGACCTTGGCCAGAGGGCAGAGAATTCAGATCTTTCTGCTTAGAATGTGGGGGGAAAGGCATTGGAAGCTGCAGCTACAGTTGTTACGGAGTTTCTATTGAGATTCTTTTCCTGTTGGTGTCCAGTCTTCCTCTTGTGGTTGGTGTCCAGTCTTCCTCTTGTGTCTTAAACCCAAGAACATTTTTTCCCGGCCATTTCTTCCTGCACTCTATTTTTCAGGGAGAGAAGTGAAATCTGTGTCACTCTAATCCACCATCTACCCCAAAGTCTCAACTGTTAAGTTCCACTAATTGTAGGTTGATTTTACTATTGTTCTCTACAGTGCTCTGGGGTATAAATCTCTTCATATGAAATACAATTAAATTTGGCCTCCTTTCAAGGGATTGTGCTGAGAGAAGTATTTGAGATTTGTTCTGACTCCAGGAGAGTTCCTCCCAGCTGCCTCATGCCACATACTTTGAAAAACTAGCCAATCTGCATTTTAGATAATATTTCTTGTGAATCTTTCAAGCTCCTCACAACCATTTTTCACCATAACCTCCACTTTTTTTATAACACCCATAGGCTTGAATGTCTTCATAAGATGTTGCAAATGATGCCTGCTATCTTGGAAAGGTATTCAGAACTTTGTTTTTAAGTCTGCTTCTACCCTCAGAAAAGATATGAGTCATGAGTCTGGAGCCTGGGGTGGTGATGATATCTTATTTCCTCTGTGTAGACTCAGTTCAGAACTGAAACATAATGGAGGAAACTGCACCCTCAGGACTCTTTGCCTTGCCACTCTGGTAAGGAACTGCCATTTTATGAGCCTATAACCCCTGTATTCTCAGCAGCAGTGTGCTGATGAGGGAGCCTCCTGTGAGTGGGATCTAGCAGAAGAAGGGAGCCTCACTTCTTGGCTGCACTTGAATCATATGTAACTACTGCAACAGATAGCTGGAGACAGGATGAGAAATGCTGATGCCCTGCCCCTTTTGGTAAGATCTGAGCTTTGACTTGGACCCAAGTGAGAAAAAATGAACCTTGTTTCTTGGCTACACCACTATGGATTAGAGGTTCAATCACCCTGAACTGAGAAGGCAAGGAAGAGTGCATGACTTTGATCAAAGACCACAGACTTTAAAAGTTTTTATTTAGTTTTAGTATATAATCTTAAATAAAGGCTTCTTGATTTGCTGTATGCACTTAGGAACTTTTCTAGGTATTTAATTAGTATAATTTGGAAAAGTTACACTGGGGATCTGATTGGCAGAGCTCCTTACACTTTCATGGTAAAAGAGAAACTCAGTTCTAATTTGTCAGTTAAAAATTATATTTTAAAATATCATATGACAATTAACACATGTATAGATGCAGGCAGCCACCACTGCAAAAAGAGCAGAAAATTTTGCATCTCACCCAAAATTCCTTCATGTTATTCCTTTATGGTCACACAGCCAACCACCAGCAAATCTTAGCAACCATTAATACGTTCTTTGTAAAAATGTCATATAAATCCAGTAATAGAGCAGGAATCTTTTGGGAACTGGCTTTTTACACTCAGCACAATGCCTTTGGAATTCACTGTATTTGTTGTGCATAGTTTAATTGCTGTGTTGCATTCCATTTAATGGATTTATTAAAGTTTATGTATTCACCTGTTGTTAGATAATTTTTATCCTTCCAGTTTTTAATGAATAGCAATAAAAGCTCCCAAAAACTTTTGTTTTTCTGTGGGAATATGTTTTTATTTTCGTAGGAAATATTGTGAATTTATTTATACTTTGTAAGGATAATTCAAACTGTTTTCTAGATTATCATTTTGTATATCCAAAACCAATGTGTGGATTTCTATCTATTCTGCATCTTCACCCACATTCAGTACTGTATATATATATAAACAGTACTGAATATATATACATATATATCCTAAAGACTATGGCATTTCGTGTGTTTATTGGTCATATTTATGTCCTCTTTAAATGTCTGTTCATGTCTTTTACCCAGTTTTTTAAATCAATTGTTTGTTTTTTACTGTTGAGTTTAAGAATTTTTCTATATTTTGGATACAATTTTTGTCACATATATTTATTGCCACCTTGTACGTAAGTAACTTGTGTATATGTAGCTGGGTTTTTTTCATTTGTTTTCATTATCTTAACATAGCCTTTCATAGACTGAATTTTTTATAATTTTGATGAAGAACAAACTATTCATTTTGGTTTCAAATTATATTCTATTTATATATAATAGATATACTGATGGTTTTGGTGTGTTTGCCTCATGTTCTTCAGTCTTGCTAAATTCACTTATTAATTCTAGGAGATTCTAGGAGATTTAGGAGATTCCTTGATAATTTCATTATTATCATTCAAGTTCCATTAAAATAAGAGTATTTTTATTTCTTACTTTCAAAACTGGATGCTTTTTGCCTGTTATTCTTGCTCTTGTATATTGGTACTACTTTCGAGCATAATGTTAAGTAGCAGTGTTGAGTCTGGAAATTCTTGATTTTGGGGGAAAGCTTTCAGTATTTCACAATTATGTGTGAGGTTAACTATTTCTTAGATGCCTTTTGTGAGGTTGAAGAAGTTTCTCTTCTTAGTTTTCAGATGGATTTTTTCATTAATGAATAGTGAATATTATCAACTACAGCAGTTCATCACTGAATGTGAGTATGTCATTTATCTTATTCATAATCTATAGCATTGTGTGTGATCAAGAAAAAATATATAAGCAATACTATTTTTTTTCTGTAATCAAGAAACTGGTTTCTTTCTTCTCTTTTAACCACTCTATGATTTGTTAGTGGTTAATTTGTAGAGTTGTAATGACTGAGCTCCATTCAGTTCTACCTTTCTCCTTGGGGCCTAAGTGTCATCAGTCAGCCTGATCCACTTTACCTCCATTGAATTTGGCCCTGCTTTAATTGTGATAAACTTGCTCTGATTTCTGCCTGTTGAGATGATAGATGAATATTACTAGTTGGGTAAATCTATCTGCTTCTGGGATTTAGTATTAGAGGATATAGGTGTCATCTTCCAATAAGACCTTTATAAGTACTGAAGGTTATATTTTGACTCTGCCTTTGCTTTTAATGTCATTTCTCAATGTTTTGCAAGCACAAGTAGAAAAATGTGCTATTTAATTTGGACCCCTAAGTAACACTAACAGAGAATCCTGGGGTTGTGCATTCATAAACTAGCCTTATGAAAACTCCTTTCTGACCAAGGATCAAACTTTGAACCAAAGCACTGCTCTCCAGTTTGTCCAAGGGACAATTTGCCTTCTTTACCCAAACAGAAACCCACACAACAGTACCAGTCCCTGTCATCAAAGGCAGATTTATATAGGTTCCATCCTGTAGTGAGACTCTTCTCAATGAGAATCAAACAACAGACAATCAACACTCTCCCACCACATAACTCAGGGACAATCAAAAGAAAGAAAAATTTCTGCTTCCAATAAGTGAGATGTTTGTTGCTCCCATGGCAACCTACCTGTCCTCTAAAATGATACTTGTAATGAAGCCCTTTACTTGTTTGAGAATGGAGAAACACCACCAAGCCTTTCCTTTTCAAAGAAGAGGTGAAGGTCACATCATTCTCTGAGTCTCTTTAAAGACACCCTCATTCTTATCAATCCCTCTCAACACCCTCATTTCTCTAAGAATGCATTTGCCTCTTAAATCATATAGGAAAATAATTCATTATAAACAAAAATATAAAAATAGTTTCTTTTAAATTTGTCTGTGTAGTTACCATTACCATTTTTCTTTATTCTTTGTATAACTTGAATTTATCACTTAGTGTCCTTTCATTTCTGTCAGATGGACTTTAGCATTTCTTGTATGGCATTGTAACTATCTAAAAAAACTTCCTCCTTCAACTTTTATTCATCTGGATGTGTCATAAACACTTCTGTAATTTTGAAGGCTAGTTTTGTCAAAGAGAATTCTTGGTTAACAGTTTTTTTTTCTTTCTTTCAACACATTAAATATGTTATCCTGCTTCCTTCCTCTTCTGATTTTTTATGAGAAATAGACTGGTAATATTATGAAGGATCAATGTACATGTTAAGACAATACTCTCTTGATGCTTTCAAGATTCCCTTTCGTTTTGTCTTCCAATAGTTCCAGTATGGTATCTCTCAGGGAAAATCTCTTTGGGTTTACAATATTGGAGTTCACTGAGCCTCTTGAATATGTAGATTAAGGTATTTGATCACATTTTGGTAATTTTCAACCATTATCTATTCAAGTATTCTTTCTACTCCCTTTTTTTCCCTCCTATCTTTCTTCACTATTCATTGTGTTGATGACTATGTTGATAGTGTCCCACAGGTTTATTAAGCTCTGCTCACCTTTTCATTCTTTTTTTCTTTCTTCTCCTCAGAACTATCTTCAAATTTGCTGATTCTTTTTTCTACCTCTTCAAATCAGCTGTTGAAATAGTTCAGTGAAATATCCGTGGGAATTATGATACTTGCAACTCCAGAACTTCTTTTTGGTTATATTTCATAATTTCTATTTCTTCACTAATAGTTTTTATTTTGTAAAACATTCTTTAATATTTTCCTTAATTCTTTGCTCTGTTTTTCTTTAGCTTTTTGAGGATCTTAAGTCACTTGATTTGAAGACTTTCTCTGGTAAGTCCAATATCTAAACTTCCTCAGGGATAATTTCCATTTATTTTTCCCTGTGAATTACCTATTTGTTTTAAGTCTTCTCATGCCTCATAATTTGTTTTACTGAAAGTTAGACATTTTCTATGGCCAATATAGTACCTATGAGTACTTGATCCTCCTCCTTGGGGTTTGTTGTTACTGTTGTAATGGTTTGTTTAGTGACTTTTCAATCTATTTTATAAAGAATGTAATTTTTGAGGTATGTGGTTATTGAATTCTGTGTTCTTTTAACTTAATGGTCAGCTACTGATTTGAAGGGAAAATCCTTAAATGTTTGGATTGGAAAAATAAAATAAAATTTGTACTTGGTCTTTGAAGATGTACTCTATGCTGGGAACTCTTACAATGCTTAGCCCTTACTAAATGCATGCATAAAGCCTGAAATTCATCCAATAGTGGAAGTTTGGGTTTTTCTTAGGTCTTTACAAAGCTTTCATCCAACCCTTGGCATGTGTATGGCCTTCTTAATTTTCCCAGTATATGCAGTAGCTTTTCAGAACCCTTATTCCACACTGTTTATCCTTCCCTAGCCTCTTTCTTACTAGGTTTTCTGGTCTGTTGTTGCTTGCCTCTTCATTTATCCTGTGATCAGGCAGCTACATCTAGTATAGTTGCTCCCAATTGTTTCTAAGAAATTTCACCTGGGAGGTTGCTCCTGAAAAAAATTCTGAGGTGGGTGAAACAAAGGAAAGTTCTCAGGGACATATCATACAGACTTATAACCAAAATGCAACATGAATACAGGTAGCCCTCCCTATAGTTGTTGCCAAGATGGATAGTGGGTAATGGAAAAAGGTAGTCAAAATACCACACTGCTCTTTTACTGAACACTAGTAGATTCTTCTTTAAGCACCCCCTTGATTGTGGTAATATTTTATAAGACTATATAGATCTGAAAAAGTTGATTCTGACAGTTTTTGCCAACTTAATCTTTGCTTTAATTTAGGGAAAGATGACTAGATTTCCTTACTGTGTTCATTTTAGAGACTCTAATTCTCATTTTTGTAGAAATGGGGCAAAATAATCATAGAAGGTATGATAAATTAGAAATTGAATGCTATCTAATTAATCATATTCAGGTAATAATATAACTAAAAGTTATTACAAATAAGAGGTGAGAAGAAGTATAACTATGCAATTTTGTCCCTCTCATAGTAGAATATATATAGACTTAAAATATAAAAATAGAAAACACAATTACTTTAACTTAATCATGTATTCCATTGTAGGGTTGATTAATTTTAAAGATATGGGAATGAGTAATAATTCACTCCCAAAATCAGGCAATTTTTTGTTTCCATTTTGATTTATTATTCTTGCATTACAGTAAATTTTTCTTTTAATTTTATCATATAGCCTTCTTCCCTATCTTTAACTCTTCTTTACTTCCTTTCAAGCTTTCTTTCTCTTGATCTCAGAAATTGTATACGTATATAGGCAAAGAAAAATCTCTTGAATGGTAGTGGGTAGATTTTTCCTTTGTGTTTTTCTATATTAATTTAAAAACTATTAATTTTGCAAGTAGGAGGAAAAGTTATCTTTTTAAACTAAAAAAAATTAATCTGAATCAATTCATTAGTTGTCAATTCAGGATTTTTAAATATTTCTACATCATATTCTAGAGAAAAGTTATGATTGTGCCTTTTTATAAACACATAAATATCAATATTTTAAATATGATTTCAGTAAAATAAAACAAACAATTTACATGAAAATACCATGCAAAATGTGTCAAATAATATTGTATGTTGACTTTAAAGGGTGAAGTTGCAGTTTAATATTAATTTCATGTTTATGATGCTGTATAATTTTGTATTTCTTACCATTTCTGGGTCAAAAGTATTCTATTGTTATGTGTAGAAATTTAATTCATGTAGAGTGTATGGACATCAATTTATAAATTGTATGCACAAAAAGAATATATGAATGAACAAAATAAGGTTATTTTGTGTATTCTGAATTGTAAGATTTGTATTACTATTTTACTACTATTTTCTTTATCTTGTCTTCTTTTATAATTGAAAATGTATATTCTTAACACTTACTCATTAGAAAGCACATATATGGAGGCATCAAGCTATTTGAAAATAAGATAAAAGTTTAAATAAACTGTGCTATAATGTAGTTCCTATTCTTAGTGAGAATATGGTCTTTAATAAAATTACCTCTAGAGGACATTTTCATCGTCACTCCAGCTGAAGTATCAATATCTGCTTACAGTGCAGGCTTCTTGTGCAGGTTAACTGGAATTTAATAATTGAAAAGATATTTCTAAGCTGACATGTTAAATAGAAATACAAAGGATTATCATCCTTGCTTGCAGTGTCCATTAATGCTTTATCATGAATAATTTGAGCAGAATTTTAAAATTGATTATTTTACCTTTAGCATGTGTCCTATTATAGATAAAAGTATTTATAATAAATTTATAATAAAGCTCAGTAGGCATCTTTTCTGCATGAGAATTTTTTCTTATTGAGAACTTGTATACAATTGCATTCATATGCATATACATGTGTGCAGTAAAGCATGTATGTATGCATGTGTGCTTTTGCACGCATGTGTTCCTGAGGATAAGGGTATAAGAAGTTCTATGACAATTTAGTACAACCTGTTTATGTTATAGATAAGAAAATTGAAACTTAATAATAGTCATTTTTTTCTATTGCCTAGGAAAGGAGAAGTAGAAAGCTAAAAGTGTCATAAATGTTTTAAAATTGTAATTCCATTTTCTCTTATAATCCTACATGTATTAAATGAAAAGTATGCAAACAATGTCAAAAGAAAGAATGTCAATTCCTGAAAAGATGAAGAAAGAGTGGTGGCAGTACTGAAGAATGTCAATTGTAAACTTGGCCTTGAGTAATTGAACAAACGCCTGCAGAAATGCCTTGGGAGGAAAAGCAGTTCAAACAAAAGCAAAAGTGAAATGGCAAAATACAAAGTAGCTTAAAATACACTTGGAAATCCAAGTAGCTAAGAGAGAGTGAAGTCAGTCCCGATGGAGAGGGCAATCAAGGTAGAAACCACAGTGCACTGAGAACTGTACTTCGATGCTCTAGAGTACATTTTCATCATCACTCCAGCTGAAGTATCAATATCTGTGTATATTGCAGTCTTCTTCAAGTCATATCTTCCCAATACCACCACCTTAATATGATCACATGCCTATTGGACCACTAATATTTGCACCCTAAAAGTACATTTTCTTTCAACAATGAGGTTTCTTCTTTTGAAAATACAGTTTAGAGTGATAAAAGCAAAATGGATGGCTGCAGGTATTAAGTGTCTAAAAGAGGTAGCTAATACTGGATTTAAGATTATTATATATGCAATTGTTCCCTTAGTAATAATCATAAATCTACACATTCACAATAATCCCTGAAGGAATCCATCCTACAAAGTCTTGCAGGGGTTTGTCCAGCAGAGCCCATGGCAGTACAAAGAATTACTCTGAACACTGAGGTTGAGAGAAGTAAAGAGGACAACAGATAAAGGAACTATTCACCTTTGCTGATTCCCATCACAGTTTTTATTTTCTTTTCACAAAGCACAAGGTCAGTGTATATGTCCAGGGGCTAAGAAAGTTTCAGGCTGCACAGGAGATAATGGAGAGGCAGAAAGCTGTAACTCAGTAACAGAGCAAAGCAAGAATGTTCCTACTGTTTTTAGCAGAAACTGATAGCAGCAGTTTTCTGCTTGCACAGTAAAGCAGGCTCTAAACTATTTCAAAGATGTTTTAACCAAATAGCTCCCACATCTCCTCCTTTTTTGTTTTGTAGTTTTAGATGTTCATCAGTAGAAAGTGGGTTGGATGATGTATTTTTTAAAAAGAAGAAAAGGAAGGGAGAAATGCATCCTGGCACAGCCCTTTCTTTCAGCTGCCCTTTCCTGGTGGTTCAAGGTAAGAAATGTCAAACAGATTTTTGGCTGTGGTGAGTGGTCAGTTGCTGTAATGCCAGGTTGCTGTCTGCTACCTGGGTCTCAATCTGAGCTGGGCATGGGAATCAAAATAGCCATGGAGGCAGGAGACCTCCCTCAGAAGGGGTGAGGGTCTGTGCTCTACCTCTCTTGGCCCCCAAATTCTCTCCTGATGGCCCCTCTGTGCCTGTCTTAGGTTGTTCCTTCCCTGAGAAATCTTACCCATCACTGACTAACCAGCCATTCTCTGAGGCCAAGCAGAGTGAAGTGAGATGTTCAAGTGAGGGAGGGCCAGTGCCCCCTGATAAGGTTAGTTCTGTCTCTTTGACAGCCTATGCCCACATTACCTCCACACCCAATACTTGCCTTGGGATTCCCTCACCTGCTGGTGGGGCACTGGCTTTGGTCACAAGGCTTGGGGAATCCAGGTATCTTCTCCAGGGAGAAAAAGGCCATCTAAGCAGGAAATCCAGGGCAGGGAGGCTTTCTCTACCTAAGGATACTAGGCTCTTGGCACAAGGCAACCCCATGTATAGGACATGTAAAAGACACCCCCAGGTCATGGTAGGAACAACAGGATGGGGAGATTCTAGAAAAAGCTGCGTGCAGGAAAGAAAAAGGCCACAGAACCAGGCAAATAGGTAGGCAGGTGAGAAGGAAGGAAAGGAGACCTTGGGGTAAAGCTGGGAGACATAAGGCTTTTAAGTTTTCTCTATGAAAGAATGTTTTTTCACAAGCATGATTCAACCAAGGTGATGAATTTCCATTCAGCTTAATGAGCTCGATAGAGGGCCTGATAGATTACTCTAAGGATTGACAACAAAACAAGAAATATAATTATTCCAATAAGAGATATTACCCAGACTTTTATGTTTAGGCATTGAAACTAATTAGACAGATTTAACCATTGTAGATTATCATTGAGTTCTTGAAACATGTTTTGTTGTGTAAGGATTTGTATTTGAGACAATTGATGTTCCAGATGTTGCTGGGGAGCAGGCACTTCTCCCTGTAGATGAGAAGAAAAAGCCCCTTGTTAGTTAGTTTTCACTTGCTCCCAGTAAAATTGGAAACTGTTTTTTATATGAACACTTACTTTAATTATCATAAGGTTAGAAAATTTCTTTTAGTTGTATAACAGTTTCAAATATTTTATTTCATTCATAACATGTTAAATGAACTTAACTATTTTTAGTACTTCATTATTTTTTAGGTAAAAGAACAATTTTTTTTAAACAAAAAGATACCTTTTAAGATTTGACTTTGAAAAAGCAGGTTCACACATTATGTTCCTTTAAAAGTGATAAGACTTGTTTCTCTTAACCAAGGAGATGGTAAGGTTAAAGTAGCAGAAGTTAGTTTGTTAAAACAGAATTTTTTTTTCTTACATAATAAAAACACATTCTATTTACCAAAATGATTTTGGAAACCTCTTACAACATACAATTATCATTAACTTTAACAAGCTTGTCAGAATAATAATTCAATTTGGTTATAACTGTTTTTATTATTTCAAATTCATATCCATATTTATTTATTAATATAAGGGCTTATTTAATTTTTGGCCATTTGAATAGAGCTCTTTTAGCAATTTTTATATATCAATTTAATATTACCATTCGGAGGTATCAAAATATACACTGAGGGAAATGGATGTGGCTCAAGTGGTTCGGCGTCCGTCTACCATATGGAAAGACCGGGGTTCGATCCCCAGTACCTCCCGGTAAAAAAAAAAAAATATATATATATATATATATATATATACACTGACTCTGAACAAACAGACAAACACAAAATGAGTTACAACATACCAACAGAAATATAAAACATACTAATTTGACCCATAGTTCTTTGTCTTTTGTTCTAATTGTTTAAGACTTCCCCAAGGTAATCCCTGAGCTTGGCTAGTGTTATGGCATGGTTGTGTCCAGGAGTTCCTTTGTTCCTCTATCATCATCTTTTCCATCTGTGGAGTTGGGTTGAACGGGTGATCTTTCTAGCTCATGATACAGCTTCATGTTCTTTGCTGGCAGCCACCAGGGGCCTGTTGGAGTAAGGACACAAGCATACCCTTTCCCCCACATTATGAGGTCACAGGGTCCTTTCCAAGATCCATCTCCTAACATTTCCTTATACAAAATTTTGGCTCATGTTTGCTGACTCTCCTGATGAGGGGGAAAATGTTTTCAGCTGCTGAAAGGCCATCTTTATCACAATTTTAAAAATTTAAAGTATATAGTATTAGCCTATTGTATTTCTAGGAGAGGTACCCATACTCCCCCTTTTTTGTTTTTTAATCAGAGTTTTGAGAATTTGGTGAGTTCTTTCAATGATGGCTTGTCCTGTAGTGTTGTAACGGATACCAGTGTTACGTGTGATATTCCATTGTTGTGTGAAAGTTTTGATTGTTAAAGAGTTGTAACCAGAACCATTGTCTGTTTTTAGAATATTAGGTTTTCCCACATGACTAATGACTTCTAGTAGGTGGGTTTTAATGTGTTTAGTGCTTTCTCCAGATAACTGGGTGGCATGATGAAACCCAAAAAAGTGTCATGGGACACATGTAAATAGCACATATGCCCAAAAGGTGGGTAATAAGGAACAACAGTTTGCCTAATTTGATTGGGTAAAAGACCTCGGGGGTTAATTCCTGTAGTTAAGCATAATTTAGTAAATTGCTGACAATCTAGATAGGCTTGTATAATTTGTTTGGCTTGAGAGTGGGTTAAAGTGAATTGTTTGATTAGGGATTTAGCATTTTGATGATAGAATTCATGGGAAATATGGGCCTGTTGAAATTCTAAAGTTATTTCTACAAGGGAGTCTGCTTGTTGATTTTCCTCTCTTAAGGGACCAAGCAACCTAGAGTGGGAATGGATATAGGTGAGAAAAATGGGATGTTTATGCTGGTCTGGCAAGGATTGTAAAGTGAGGAAGAGGGAATATAATTCTTGATCTGGCAGGGGTTTTATAAATGCTTGTTCTATGTTTGGAAGAGTATAGACTACATAGCCAGAGTCACAAGTGATGTTGATAGGCTGAGAGGGAAATTGTATTAATGATATAATTGCAGCAGCCAATTCAGCTGTTTGAGTTGATTTATGGTTCTTGATGACTGCGTAGGACCATTTTGATCATTCATGCCAGGTAATGGTTGCTTTAGAGGTTTTTCCTGAACTATCAAGAAAAATGTTTATTGCATTGGAAATAGGGGTAAGGTTAATAATACGATGAGGTTTGAGATTTAACATGGGGAGTTGTTGAAGCATTTTATCAGCAGGTAGTGAAAAAACAACTTGCCTTAAATGATCTGCCATGGCAGTTTGTAGTTCTATTGAATTAAAAAGGGCTTGTTGGAAATGATTTTGTAAAAGGCAGACATGAATGATATCTGGGCCAAAACCAGGTAATTTTTGACAGCAAAAGTGACCTTTGAATAAAATTTGGGCTTAATTATGAATGTATGGGGTAATGGTTTTGTGAAGAGTGTGGGACAGAAAAATACATTCTGAACATCCATGTTGCGGGTGTAGCTGCTCCTATAATTCTGTGGGAGTTAAGGTGGTGGGGAAAAGGAATAATCTAATTGGAAACTGAGGGTTTCTGCAATATGTCTTTTTTTTTTTTTTAAGATTTTATTTATTTATTCATTTATCCCCCCCTTGCTGCTTGTGCTCGCTGGGTCAGCTAACCACGCCATGCGGGGGGGCTTGCCTTCACCAGGAGGCCCCGGGAACTGAACCCAGGGCCTCCCATATGGTAAACGGGAGCCCTACTGATTGAGCCACAGCTGCTTCCCCAGTCTTTTTTTGAATGGCATTGTTATCTTGCTTAAGTTCCTTCAGCACTAAGGGGGTTAAATGTCAAGGGAAATTAAGATCAGCATCTCCTTTTAGGGTATTGAAAAAAAGGTTGAATTGGTTCTTATCCAATTTATGGCTCCTAAATGTTTTTATAAATCATTAAGCATTTTTATGTTGGTGGCATGTAGTGTTATCATTTGTGGCCTAACCATCCTAGATGATAAAGCATATCCTAAATATTTCCAAGGTTCAATTAATTGGACTTTCTCAGGAGCTACTTGGAGACTGGCTTGGGTAAAAGAATTTTGGAGATGTTTATAGAGTTGTGTTAATCCTGAGAGCCTCCTTGTTTCTTAAATGTGGCCTCTCTCTAAGTCAAACTCAGTATATGAGTGCATTACCTTCCCCCCAGCATGGGACATGACTCCCAGGGATGAGCCTCCCTGGCAACGAGGGATTAATACCAAGTGCCAACTGGCAACATGACTGGAAAAGGACCTTGAATAAAAGGGGGAAAAGGTAAAGACAAATGAGTTCATTTGGCTAAAAGGTTTTAAAGTGAGTCGGGAGGTCATCCCAGAGGCAACGCTTATGCACACCTCAGTAGGGTCTTATAGAGCACAAAAGTGGATATCACCCCACACAGAGGGGTTCCTGAGGGCTCTGGAGACACCCAGGTCCTATATAAGGGGGAATAGCTCCAGAGATTGATGCCTTATCAGTGGGCTCTACTTTGGAATCTGTGCTTCTGAGAGTGACAGAGCTGAACTCAAATAAGTCCTCCCTGCAAATGGTCCATCAGTCCCTTCTATTCAAACTGATATGTGATGCTGGAGTTTGTAGGTGTACTTACAGAGACTGGAGCCTTTGGCCTGCCCATGTGCCAGCTGTGCCTGGAGTCTCAGGGGAGCTGCAAGTCCTACTCTACAGCTCAATGGACTCACCCAAGTCACCTGGTGAGATGATGAAGGACATTGGCCATCCCAGGGAATGGAGAAAGTCTGCAGCTGTAGGCAGGATAATCCCATCTATCGTATCCATGGGCTATAAACCCCCTCTCACTTTGAGGTAGAGTGGACATCACCATCCCAGACTCCTCAGGATTGTGGGAAGAGATATGGACTAGAGTGGACTTAATGGTATTCTGTTGTAGACATATTGTGATTCAAGCAAAGGAAGAAATTATAACAGTGAGTTGGAGCCAGTGGCCACTAGATGCTTTCGGGGTAGGGAAGGGAAAAACAGTTGTAATACAGAGGCTTTCTCAGGACTTGGGAATTATCCTGAGTAACATTACGATGACAGATATAGGCCATTTTACATCAGCATATGCCATGCAGAACTGTGTGGGAGAGAGTGTGGTCTACAATGTGAACTATGGTCCATGCTTAGTGGCAAAGCCCCAGGATGTGTATGGCCATTGCAGGTGATGTGCTGCATTAATGGAAGATGTTTATGTGGGATGTTATGGGAATTGTGGCAGGTGGGGAACATGGGAATCCCTCTAATTTTTGTGTAACATTTATGTAATCTAAGCATCTTTTAAAATATATATTAAAGAAATATAACATTTATGTAAGCAAATGCACATATATGCATATATATTTATATATCATTTTACAACTATTTGTTTGTATTGTGAAAAATTTGGTTTTTACCCTCAATGAAAAAAAAAGTGTTTCTGAGGGGGCTGCAATAAGGATATCATCCATGTAATGATAAATACATGCTTTTGGGAAGGTGGAATGAGTAGGGCATAAAGCCTGAAAGACATAATATTGACACATGGTGGGGCAACTGAGCATTTCTTGTTGCAGGACTTTCCACTGATACCTAGTTAGGGGTTTGTGATTGTTAATGACAGGCAGTGGAAAAGCAAACTCTTCCTTATCTTGGACTGTGAGCGGAATGATAAAAAAGCAATCTTTTAAATCAATTACTAACAAGGGCCAGTCATTAGAAATCATGGCAGGATTATGTAAGCCTAACTGAAGGGAACCCATGGGTTGAAGGATGGCATTAATTTGATGGAGATCATGAAGGAGTTGCCATTTACCTGATTTGTTAAGAATGACAAAAATGGGGGTGTTCCAGGGACTATTAGATGGCTCTATGTGTCCTGCTTGAAGTTGTTTTACTAGTAAATGTGCTTGCTGTAATTTTCACCCTTTAAGCAGCTACTGTTCAACCCAAATTGGTTTGTTAGAAAGCCAAATTAAAGGCAGTGGAGAATTTCAGACAGTGGCCCTAAGTAAAAAGGAGAAGTTTTTAGAGTAAAATTCCATCGAGTTAGCAAGTCTTGACCTCATAAGTTCAAGGGAATTGGTAATATGTATGCTTGCATGTATCCTTTTTGTTGATCATAGCCTATGCATTGGAGAATTTTAAAACTCTGCAGTGGGATTTGGGGGCCACCTACTCTAGTTGCTGCAAGGGTAGTTTGAAACACAGGTCAATCTGAAGGCCAGTGTTTTGAGAAATGATAGAAATATCAGCTCCTGTATCAATTAGGCCTAGAAATGATTGGTTTTGTATTTTTATTTGAAGCAAGGGCTTTTGTAATTGTACAGAAGTGGTCCAATAAATATCTTTACCCCAGTACTACCAAATCTTTGGTTTTCTCTATCTTTATTTTGAGCCCCCAGAACATGGTATGGAAGGAGTAGGAGGTGGGCAATTGTTGTACCAGCAGGAATTATATGAAAATTGGAAGCCTGTAACATTATTTTTATTTCTCCTTGGTAGTCAGAGTCCATTACTCCAGGGAGAATTTTTATTCCTTTAAGAGTAAGGTTGGCCCTCCCTAAGAGAAGACCTACTAACCCTTGTGGAAGAGTTCCCCAGACCCAAGGAGAGGCTAAATAAATGGAGTCTTGTTCTTTTAATATTAGTTCCATGGTAGTGATGAGGTCAAATCCGGCACTGCCACTGGTGTCTGCACAGAGATTGGAGACTCTTCTGTGGCCTGGTTCCAAAAAACTTGATTGCTGTTTGGAGATTTGGGAGTTGGATAATGGGAGTTGCTCCGAAAGATTTTGGGGGCTCTGGAGCTGATGCCCCTCCTCCCATTTCCCAAAAGAAGATTGCCATCCTTGTCAATTTTAGAGCAGCATTGCTTTGCACAATGTTTTCCTCTTTTGCATTGAGAACAGTTGGTAAATGGAGATTTTAACTTGGACTGTCCTTGATAACATTCCTTTTTAAGGTGTCCTTATTTTCCACATTTAAAACAGGTTTGAGTTGAGCATAAAATGGCTGCTAGAGCTTGGGCTTTGAAAGTTTCAGTATCTACATTTTGACATGCTTTGGTAAATTCTCCTACAGATTGAACAGTAGTCTGAATACTACTCATTGCTTGCTGGCAGTCGATGTTAGCATTTTCTAAGTCATTGAAGGATCAATGCATTTGCTGCTTCAGAATTTTCAACCTGGCGGGTAATAGCATTTTGTAATTTATTAATGAAGTCCAAATATGATTCTGATGCTCCTTGTCTGATGGTAGCAAAGGAACCCTGTTTGTTTTAATCTTCAGGAATCTGGTACCTGGACTGTATGGTGATTTTTGAGCATTGATTAAAGACCCACTGATCTTGTTGGGCTTGAACACAAGGTTCAAGGAAAGGTCTTGTATCCTAAAAGCATGTCTGCTCCAATTGGTATTTGCTGGTCAAGATTACAAATTGCCTGTTGAGTGCTGCCTTCTTGATATTCTAGTTGCCAAACACTAAATTAAGCTGGGGTAACAATAGGTTTTACGAGATATTTCCAATCTCAGGGGCACATTTGACAGCTACCAGCAATGGCATCTAAAATTCCCTTTGTAAAGGAATTGTGGAGCCCATTTTCAATAATGTTTTTACACAGCTCTTTAAAGACTGCATAGGGAAGTGAATCATGCTGTAGCTGCCCCTGTTGAAGAATTACAGGAAGCGTATGACATCCTCCTATCTCTATGGCTTCTTTTAAGCACTTTTCTATAGCTGACCAAGGTTTTTGATTTTCAAAAAAGACTGGGGGTTAGAGGAGGAAAAGGTGTTTCTTTATTTTCAGGGGATACAGGGTCTTTAATTGGGGGCTCCTCTGAGGAACCAAGAGATGAGACGTATACAGTGGACACAAGGCTGCTTTCACTATGCTCTAGGTTATTAGGGTAGAAATGGGAATTTTTTCTCCTTGCTCATATTTGGTTTTTAAATTTTTTCCTACCTGCTTCAATAATTCCAAATCTAAAATTCCTCTTTAAGGAAACCAAGGAAACTACTTTTGAATTGTTTGTAATAGGGAGCACAATTGACCATTGTGGACTGTGCAATCAGCTGCTTTTAAGAGTTGTATTGTTTTTACAAAAATATCCTGTTCTTTGGAAATTCTCAGTCCCATGAAGATTTAGAAACCCCTCACCATACTAGACATGTTGGCAACTATCCCCAGCGGGCATTGATGATCCCTTAGTTTCAGTTTTGGTCCAGATGAGTATAACCACTCCTTAATGTGCCGATTTGTGCCCCTGGTCCAAATCATGATGGGGTCACCACTTGCAGGAATCCATCCTACAGTCTTGCAGCGATCTGTCAAGCACAGCCCACAATAGCACAAATTACTCTGAACACTGAAGTTGAAAGAGGAAAGGGTGAGAACAGCTAAAGGAACTATTCACCATTGCTGATTCCCATCACAGTTTTTATTCTCTTTAAATGAAAGAAAAGGTTAGTGTGTATGTACAGGGACTCAGAAAGTTCCAGGATGTGCAGGAGATAATGGAGAGGCAGAAAGCCCTAAGTAACAATAAAACAAGAATGTTGGAGGGGCCAAGATGGCATTAGTGTAGGAGGGCGCACACTGCAAGCTCCCAGAGCAAGGCGGATTGTGGACGGGGCCCTGCCCGGGGGTCTGTGCTGTGCACGCGTGGAGTGAGAAGCTTGGGACAACTATCTGCGCTGATCGGCGGCGTGGACTGAACGGTGGAGATTCGTGAGTTTTGAGACTGCCGGCGGAGGTTGGCACAGGCGGCTGAGCCCCGCGGTTAGGGAAAAAAAAATAAAATTAAATAAAACGGCCATTTGGAGCTACGGGTGGGGTGAAAAAGTTTTATTTTCTGGGGATCTGGCTACCTGGCGCCCCTTGGACCTTGTGTGAACAGAGCAAACGAGCTAATCAGCACCCGGTGAACCGGAGGGGGGATTTTGGTCGGGAAATGCAGCTGATTTCCCTAGCCACCCAGGGATAAGACCCGGGCCACTGCGGAGCCAGGAGGAAGGGACACTTCCCAAAAAAGGGAGGGTTAGGTTCGAAGACAGGGAAGGGTATTTTATATTTTTAGACATTGATCTGGCTGCCCGCACCACCCCATAGCTTTGGGGAGCAGATAAGCTGACCTGAAGCACCATTAGGCTGAGAGCAGACGCGAATCTGCACTCAAACTGATTTACTGAGCAGCCCGGTGACGCTGGAGCTCGGTGCCAGAAGGGGCGGAATCTGCCATCTTTAGCACTCCTCACTGACTAACATCAGAGTTTCAGCTAACCTGGGGAGTCTGGAAAGTGGGACATGCTTGATTAATTTCCACGGGACCAGCTAGGGACCCTTCTCTAAGGGGGTTGGTCTAGAGGAGGAATTATTTTGGGTTCTGCATTTGGCTAAAAAAATATATATATATATATTTTTAATTTAGTTTAATAGCTAAAAGCTGCTTCAGGACCTGCATATAGAACCCTGTGGGAAATTCATTGATAAACACAAGTAGGCAGGAAGGATCCACGTGGACCCTAGGGGAATCATTGACCCCCCTTAGCTCTGTTTGACTGCTTGCCTGTGTGGATCTTTGGTTTCTCTCTGTTACTTTCTGGTCTATTGCTATTATTCCAGTTTTCCTCCCCCCTTCCTTTTTCCTTCTATTTTTTTTTTTAAATAAGTGCTGCCAGCTGGTCGCTTATTTGCTGGGCTTCTTATTCAGTAATTTCCCACTCGCTGTATATATTGATTCTGTATTACAAACTATGTTTATCCTTCCTGCATCTTTCTGCCTTCTGTTTTCTGTTGTGGCTCTTAGAGACAACATTTTTTCATAGGCCCACAACTTAAGGGTGTCAATTTCTATCCCATCTATTTTGTTTTATTCTTCTTCTTTTTTCTTTTTTTTTTAAGTAGTATTAACTTTCTCCTTTAAGACCTTTCTCTACTATTTCTCTCCCTCCTCATAATTCTAGCCTTCTAAATCACTATGTATATATATTCCTCCATTTGATTTCCCAGTCCATTGTAGGAACTCCATATTTTTTCCTAGAACTCTACACTGCCTACACAAGTTAAATATTCCTCTCATTAAGTCTCATTTTGCCCCTCTTCTAACTTTTATCAATATTTCTATTATCCTTCTACCTTCCTTACATCTTTTGATTCCTCTGGCCCTAACCTTTTGCCTTCAAGGGAACATAGAAAGAAGCAAGGAAATAAAATAAGAAGAAAAACTGCCAAAGAGAAATCTTAACTCACACACAGAACCAACAGCTAAATAAAATTCTAGAGCATAGAGAAAAGCTAATCAACTGAACAAACCCATCAAGATAATATGATGACCAGAGGGCAACAGAAAAATACAAATGACTCTGAGAAACTGGAAAACATGGACCAGTCCAGGGAACAAAATAAAAACCAGGAAGCGATGCAGTACATCAAACAACTAATCAACGCTATCCAAACAAATATCATGGACCAACTTAAAGAACTGAAGGAAGAGATTAAGGATATAAAGAAGACACTGGGAGAATATACTGAAGAAATAGCTAACACACCTAAAAAGGTAATGGATATGATGGCGAACAAAGACAAAAGTCAAGAAATGAAAAAGACGGTGGACTCACATGGCAGCAGAATTGAACAGGCAGAGGAAAGAATTAGTGATATGGAAGACAATACAGTTGAAATCAAAGAGATTGTAGAAAAGATAGACAAAAAGATAGAAAAAATCCAGTATGGTCTCAGGGAATTAACCGATAATGCAAGACGCACAAACATACGCATTATGGGCATCCCAGAAGGAGAAGAGAAGGGAAAGGGAACAGAAGGAGTGTTGAAGGAAGTTATGGCTGAAAACTTCCCAACTCTATTGAGAGAGATGGATGTGCAGATCCAGGAAGCACAGCACGCCCCAAATAGTATAAATCCCAAAAGGCCAACTCCAAGACATATATTTTTCAAATTGTCCAATGCACAAGACAAAGAGAAAATACTCAAGGCAGCAAGAGAAAAGAGAACCATCACATACAAGGGAAGCACAATAAGATTAAGTGCTCATTTCTCAGCTGAAACCATGGAGGCAAGAAGACAGTGGTAGGACATAGTAAAAACACTAAAAGAAAAAAACTTC
Organism: Tolypeutes matacus; assembly: GCA_026826555.1. NCBI lineage: Eukaryota > Metazoa > Chordata > Mammalia > Cingulata > Chlamyphoridae > Tolypeutes > Tolypeutes matacus. The sequence goes on along the minus strand of JAKSZT010054155.1, from coordinate 464,282 downwards.
CAGCCACGAATTCTCTATCCAGCAAAACTGGCATTCAAAAATGATGGAGAGTTCAAAATATTCACAGATAAACAGCAATTAAGAGAGTATGTCAAGAAGAAACCAGCACTTCAAGAAATACTAAAGGAATCTCTACAAGTTGAAAGGAAAAAACAAAGGAGAGAGAGTTGGAGGAAAGTTTAAAAACAACTGAAAACTCAAAAAGGGAAACAAAACAACATATGACATACACTAACCCAAAGAAAAAATGACTGAAGTAAGAAATTCGTTATGAGTAATAACACTGAATGTTAATGGATTAAATTCACCAATCAAAAGACACAGATTGGCAGAATGGATAAGAAAATATGATCCATCTATATGCTGTCTACAAGAAACCCACCTTCAGCCCAGGGATTCAAGGAGGCTGAAAGTGAATGGCTGGAAAACCATTTTACAAGCTAACAATAGCCAAAAAAGGGCAGGAGTAGCTATTCTAATATCAGACAAAATAGACTTTAAATGCAAAACTATTGTAAGAGACAAAGATGGACACTACATATTAGTAAAAGGAATAATCTCTCAAGAAGAGAGAACAATCATCAACATTTACGCACCTAATCGAGGTGCCTCAAAATACGTGTGATAAACTCGGGAAAAACTAAGAGAAGAAATAAATTCCTCTACAATTATAGCAGGGGACTTCAACACACCACTATCATCATTAGACAGAACATCTAGGCAGAGAATTAATAAAGAAACTAAGGCACTCAACAATACATTAGAAGATTTGGACTTAATAGACATATACAGAGCACTACACCCAAATACAGCGGGATTGACATTCTTCTCCAGTGCACATGGAACATACTCCAAAATAGACCACATGCTAGGCCACAAAACAACACTCAATGAATTCAGAAAGATTGAGATTATACAAAGTAATTTCTCTGACCACAACGGAATGAAGTTGGAAATCAATAAGGGCGAGAGAAACAGGTTAGGCTCAAGGATATGGAAGTTAAACAACACACTCTTTGACAAACAGTGGGTCAAAGAGGAAATTTCAAAAGAAATCAGTAACTACCTTGAAACTAATGAAAACAACAACACAACATATCAAAACCTATGGGATGCAGCGAAAGCAGTCCTGAGAGGGAAGTTCATAGCCATAAATTCATATATTAAAAAAGAAGAAAGAGCTAAAATTGAAGACCTAACTGCACACTTGGAGGAATTGGAAAAACAACAACAAACTAAACCTAAAGGAATTAGAAAACAGGAAATAACCAAAATTAGAGCAGAACTAAATGAAATAGAGAATAAGAAAGCACTGGAAACAGTAAACAAAACCAAAAGCTGGTTCTTAGAGAATATCAACAAAATTGACAAACCCTTAGCCAGACTAACAAAGAAAAAGAGAGAACAGATGCAAATACATAAAATAAGGAATAAGCAAGGTGATATCACTACTGAACCCACAGAAATAAAGAGTATCATAAGAGGATACTTTGAAAAATTATATGCCAACAAGAATGACAATTTAGAGGAAATGGACAAGTTTCTAGAAACCCACATACAGCCGACATTGATGAAAGAAGAAATAGATGAACTCAAGAGCCCAATTACAAGTAAAGAGATAGACTCAGTCATTAAAAACCTCCCAACTAAGAAGAGTCCAGGACCAGATGGCTTCACAGCTGAAATCTACCAAACATTCTGGAAAGAGCTAACACCAATTCTACTTAAGCTCTTCCAAAAAATAGAAGTAGAAGGAATATTACCTAACTCATTCTATGATGCCAACATTACCCTAATACCAAAACCAAATAAAGATACCACAAGAAAGGAAAATTACAGACCAATTTCTCTAATGAACCTAGATGCTAAAATCCTTAACAAAATACTTGCTAATCGCATTCAACAACATATCAAAAGGATTATACACCATGACCAAGTGGGTTTCATCCCAGGTATGCAAGGATGGTTCAATATAAGAAAATCAATCAATGTAATACACCACATAAACAAACTGAAAGAAAAAAATCACATGATCATCTCTATAGTTGCCAAAAAAGCATTCGACAAAATACAGCACTCTTTCCTCATAAAAACACTACAAAAGATAGGAATAGATGGAAACTTTCTGAAAATGATAAAGGGTATATATGAAAAACCCAAAGCTAACATCATTTTCAACGGTGAAATCCTGAAAGCCTTCCCTCTGAGATCGGGAACAAGAAAAGGATGCCCACTACCACCACTCCTATTTAAGACTGTCTTAGAAGTACTTGCATGAACACTGAGACAAGAAAAGGACATAAAAGGCATCCAGATTGGAAAAGAAGAAGTAAAAATTTCATTATTTGCAGATGACATGATCCTATACATAGAAAGCCCTGAGAAATCGACAACAAGGCTTCTAGAACTTATAAAGGAGTTCAGTAATGTTGCAGGCTATAAGATCAACGCTCAAAAATCAGTAGCATTTCTGTACACCAATAACCAGCAAACTGAGGAGGAAATCAGGAAAAAAATACCATTTACAATAGTAAATAAAAGAATCAAATACCTAGGAATAAATTTAACTAAAAATGTAAAGGACTTATATACAGAAAACTACAGAACACTGTTAAAGGAAATCAAAGAAGACTTAAATAAATGGAAAAATATTTCCTGTTCATGGATGGGAAGACTAAACATCATCAAGATGTCTATCCTACCCAAACTAATCTACAGATTTAATGCAATCCCAATAAAAGTCAACACTATATTTTTTAAGGAACTGGAAAAACTAACCACAAGATATATTTGGAGAGGCAAGAGGCCCCGAATTGCCAAAGATATATTGAAAAAGAAAAAGGAAGTTGGAGGTATCACATTACCTGACTTTAAAACGTACTACAAAGCTACAGTGATCAAAACTGTGTGGTACTGGCACAAGGATAGACCTACTGACCAATTTAACTGGATTGAGAGTTCTGATATACATCCTCACATATACAGTCATCTGATATTTGACAAGGCCATGAAACCCACTCAGTTGGGAGAGAGTGGCCTCTTTAACAAGTGGTGCTTGGAGAACTGGATATCCATATCCAAAAGAATGAGAGAAGAATACCATCTCACACCTTATACAAAAATCAACTCAAGATGGATCAAAGATCTAAATATAAGAGCCAAAACCATAAAAACCTTGGAAGATAATGTAGGGAAGCATCTACAGGACCTTTTATTAGGAAATGGTTTCATGAATTTCACAGCCAAAGCACGAGCAGCAAGAGAAAAATTTGATAAATGGATCTCCTCAAAATTAAAAACTTCTGCACTTCTAAGGATGTTATTAAGAAAATAAAAAGGCATCCTACCTGATTGGAAAAAATATTTGGCAACCATATATCTGATAGGAGCCTAATATCCTGCATATATAAAGAAATCCTTCACGTCGAAAATAAAAGGACAAACAACCCATATAAAAAATGGGCAAGTGACCTGAAAAGACACTTCTCCAAGGAAGAAATACAAATGGCTAAAAAGCACATGAAAAAATGCTCAACATCACTTGCTATCAGGGAAATGCAAATCAAAACTACAATGAGATACCATCTTACACCCATCAGATTGGCAGCTATTAAAAAAACAGGAGACACTAAATGTTGGAGAGGATGTGGAGGAATAGGAACCCTCATCCACTGCTGGTGGGACTGCGGTATGGTCCAGCCACTGTGGGGGACAGTTTGGCGGTTCCTCAGAAAACTAACAATAGATCTTCCGTATGATCCAGCAATTCCACTGCTGGTTATATACCCAGAAGAACTGAAAGCAAAAGCACAAACAGATATATGCACACCAATGTTCATAGCGGCATTGTTCACCATTGCCAATAGTTGGAATCAGCCCCGGTGCCCATCAACAGACGAATCGATAAGCAAAATGTGGTACATACATACAATGGAATATTACTCAATTGTAAGAAGGAACAAAGTGCTAACACATGGAATAACTTGGATGAATCTTGAAGACCTTATGTTGAGTGAAGCAAGCCAGGCACTGAAGGATGAAGAGTAGATGACCTCACTGATCTGAACTGAGGAAAGTGAGCAGTCTCTGAGAACCATTGTCTGAAAGATAGGTTAACAAAGGAGAGTAAGAGAAGAGCAGGCTTTGAGCCATCACCCATATGGACATAATCTATGGTAAAGGGATAGAGTGTGGTTGCATGTTGGGGGATGGGGCAGATGAGTGGTGGTGTTCCTGGGTTTGGTGGTGCAGCACTGGGGAGTGGGTGGATTAGGAAGGGCTGGTTCAAATCCCCAGGGCATGTAACTGTGAATCTTGACATTCCATGGGATGGGAGAGGGGGGTATCATGGGTCCTGGGGGGCTGGGGAGAAGGGAAGAGTCAAGATCTAATGGGTTGTTTGGTGGTCATGGGGAAGGTTTTTCATTACCTTACAGTAATGGACACAGGACATGGTAAATATCATCAAAATTATTAAACTGTATCATCTAAATTGTAAACTATACTGTAAATCACTGACAATGTTTAGTTGCTATATTTTCCTATCTGCATAACAGTTATAACCATGCTAACAACCAAAAAAAGGGGGCGTGGAGTTAATATGGGGTGGGGAAGGGGGGTTGGTTTGGTATCTGGGAGTCTCCGGCACTCCATGTGTGACTTTGCTGTGACCTAAAACTTCTTTGAAAATTAAATGAAAAATTGGGAGACAATGGGGATTGAGAGGAGGAAGGTGTCATGGCACACCAGACATCCTATAACACAGTGATAATGGGAAGGAAAAAAGGGAAAAAAGAAAAGAGAAAGGAAAAAAAATGAATATATATATATATATATTTTTTTAAAGGCATTTCCTTTGCTTTTTTGCCCATTTTTTGAATGTCCCAATCCACTAATTATGTTTTATTTTGTTTTGTTCTTTGTTTGATTATTTGTTTTTTTTCCTTCTCTCTCTTTTTTTTTTTCCCCTGAGTTTCCTTATGTTTGTCTCTTGCATGTACGCTTATCACACTTGTTTCTTTTTCCTAGTAAGTGTATTTGATTATTTTATGGACTAAATGTTCATGGAGGATTTGGATCACAGAAGGGTTACAATGGGTACTGTGGGGGATTATTGGGGGGGGTTTCGTGGGGATTGGTTCATCCGAATATACATGAAAGATATACAAAATCATTCAAAGGATCGGGGGATGGGGCATGGTCACGATGGGTGGATAATCACACAATAAATGAGGAAATCTGAATTCCTAGCCTGGAGAGCTCTGTCACAGTCTCCAAGGGAGTAACAATAGTCCTCTGAGTGTAGGGACAGTGCCTGTCAAAATAGGATGACCCACTGATGTTTTTGTTTTTTTTTTGTTTGTTTGTTTTTTAATTGATGACTACCCTTGTGAGTCTTTGCTCTTGTAAATGAGACTTAGCCTGCATTTGTGGTGTGCCTAAGGGTTGCCACCTGAGAGCCTCCTTGTTGCTCAAATGTGGCCTCTCTCTAAGCCAGACTCAGCATATGATTGCATTACCTTCCCCCCAATGTGGGACATGACTCCCGGGGATGAGCCTCCCTGGCAATGAGGGATTATTACCAAGTGCCAACTGGCAGCTTTGCACAGTGGCAGTATCATAGCCAATGAGGTTTCTCCGAGGCACGATTATTGCTAATTGAAAACTTTTCCCAAGTGCCAACTGGCAACACAACTGGAAAAAGACTTTGAATAAAAGGGGGAAATGGTAAAGACAAATGAGTTCAAGTGGCTAAGAGACTTCAAAGTGAGTCGGGAGGTCATCCCAGAGGTAACTCTTACGCACACCTCAGTAGGAGCTCATAGAACATCTAAGTGCCTATCACCCCACTCAGTGGGGTTCCTGAGACCTCCGGAGACACCCTAGTCCTATATAATGGGGGATAGCCCCAGAGACTGATGCCTTATCAGTGGGTTCTATTTTGGAATCTGTGCTCCTGAGAGTGACAGAATTAGACTCAAATAAGTCCTCCCTGCACATGGTTCACCAGTCCCTTCTATTCAAACCTATATGCGATGCTGGAGTTTTTAGGTATACTTCCAGAGACTGGAGCCTCTGGCCTACCTATGTGCCAGGTGTGCATGAAATCTAGGTGGAGCTGCAACTCCTACCCTACAGCTCAATGGACTCATCCAAGTCACCTGGTGAGGAGACAACGATGGGAAATGGCCATCCCAGGGAATGGAGAGGGCCTGCATCTGCAGGCAGGATCATCCCACCCACCATATCCATGGGATATAAGTCCTCTGTCACTTGGAGTTGGAGTGGACATCACCATCCCAGTCCCCTCAGGATTGGGGGAAGAACTATGGACTAGAGTGGACTTGATGGTATTCTCTTGTTCACATATGGTGATTCTAGCAATGCAAGAAATTATAACAATGAGGTGGAGCCAGTGGCCACTTGACACTTTTGGGGTAGGGAGGGGACGAGCAGTTGAAACACAGTGGCTTCTTTGGGAGTTCCTGAGTACTGTTGTGGCAATGGATGTAGGCCATTTTAAATCAGCACACACCACTCAGAACTGAGTGGGAGAGAGTGTGGTCTACAGTGTGAACTGTGGTCTATGGTTGGTGGCAAGGCTCAAGGATGTGTAAGTTCATTGAGGGTGGTGGGCCACACTGTGGGAGATGTTTGTGTGGGATGTGATGGGAGGTGTGGGAGGTGGGCAACATGGGAATCCCAGTGGGTTCCGTGTAATATTTTGGGTAATCTAATCACCTCTTAAAATATATGTATATATATATATATAAACAACATTTTGTAAGCAATTACACATATATGCATATATATTTATATATCATTTTGCAAATGTTTGTATGTATTGTGAGAATTTTGATTTTTACCCATAATAAATAAATAAATAAATAAATAAATAAATAAATAAATAAATAAATAAATAAATAAATAAATAAATAAAAGAATAGAAAGGGTGTGGGGACAAATAGGCATCTAATCAGTAGAACTCTGGCCAACTGCAAAGATTCAAACCTGCCCAAGAAAAAGAAGGTGGATAGCTTTCTGAAAGGCTAACTGACCGAAAGAGAAAGTTTAGCTCAGTGGAGAAGTTCTGGCCTTGAATATACAAGGTCCCTGGTTATGTTACTATTTCTTAGAGAAGTGATCCCCTGGATTATCAGAAATCCAGCTGATACTTTAGGACAGGGAACATATAGATATTCTTTTTGTATTATCTTTTCTCTGATCTCTTATTTTTCTTCTTTTTAAAAAATGTTTTAAAAGATGGTTAGATTACATAAATGTTACACAAAAAATTACAGGGATTCCCATGTCCTCCACCTCCCATACCTCCCACAACCTCCCAAATAAACATCTTTCATTAGTGTGGCACATCACCTGCAATGGATATACACATCCTGGGGCTTTGCCACTAAGACCTCACTCTCTTACACACAGTTCTACATGTTATATGCTGATGTAAAATAGCTTATATCTGTCATTGTAATATCACTCAGGATAATTCCCAAGTCCTGAAAAAGACCCTGTATTAAAACTGCTTTTCCCTCTCCCTGTCCCCAAAGCATCCAATGGCGACTGGCTCCACATCAATGTTGTAATTTCCTCCATTGCTTGAATCCCAATATGTGTACAACAGAATACCAGTAAGTCCACTCTAGTCCACAGCTCTTCTCCCAATCCTGAGGAGTCTGGGATGGTGATGTCCACTCCACCTCCAAGTGAGAGGGGGCTTATATCCCATGGATAAGATGGATGGAATTATCCTGCCTGCAGCTGCAAGTTCTCTCCATTCCCTGGGATGGATGTTGTCCATCATCATCTCCTTGCCAGGTGTCTTGCATAAGGTCATTGAGTTGTAGTGTAGGAGTTGAAGCTCCGCTGAGATTCCAGGCACAGCCGGCACATGGGCAGGCCAAAGGCTACAGTCTGTGGAAGTACACCTACAAACTCCAGCACCACATATAGGTTTGAATAGAAGGGATGAATGGACCACGTGCAGGGAGGACTTATTTGAGTACAACTCTGTCACTCTCAGGAGCACAGATTCCAAAGTAAGGCTCACTGATAAGGCACCAAACTCCAGAGCTAACCACCCTGATATAGGATCTGGGTGTCTCCAGAGCCCTCAGGAGCCCCTCTGTGTGGGGTAATATCCACTTTGGTGTTCTGTGAGATCCTACTGAGGTGTGCGCATAAGCATTACCTCTGGGATGACCTCCTGAATCTCTTTGAAGTCCCTTAGCCATATGAATTCATTTGTCTTTACCTTTTCTCCCTTTTATGCAAGGTCTTTTTCCAGTCATATTGCCATTTGGCACTTGGTATTAATCCCTCGTTGACAGGGAAGCTCATCCCTTGGAGTCATGTCCCAAGCTGGGGGGAAGGTAATGCATTCATATGCTGAGTTTGGCTAAGAGAGAAGCCACAATTGAGCAACAAGAAGACTCTCAGGTGGCAACCTTTAGGCACCCCAAAACAATAGCCTAAGTTTCAATTACAAGAGCAAAGACTCATAAGGCTAGTCATCAATAACAAGAACCCATCAGTGGACCATCCTCCTTTGCCAGACACTGCCCCTGCACTCGGGGGACTGTTGCTGCTCTCTTGGAGAATGTGGCAGAGCTCTCCAGGCTGGGAATTCAGTATTCCCTCATTTATTGAGTGATTGTCTACCCACCGTGACCATGCCCTATCCCTTGATCATTTGAACAATTTTATATTTCTTTTATGTATATTCAGGTGAACTTCCTCCCATGAAACCCCCATCCCTCACAACCCCCACCAACAATCCTTTTCCACCCAGATTGTAACCCTTCTGTTTTCCAAACTTTCCTTAAAGATGAAGCCCATATAATAGCCAAATACAATTAATAAGAAAGTGAAATAATAATGGTAAGTTTAAATGTAAGAGATAAAATACATGGAAACTTAAAAAAAAAACTAAAAATAAAATAAAATTAAAGGATTGGGACATTCAAAAAGTGGGAAAAAACAAAAAAATTTTTAAATTAAAAATAAAAATTTTATTATTATTTTTTTCCTTTTATCACTGCATTATCGGTTGTCCAATTTGTAACGCTGCACATTCCCCCTTTCACTCCCAAGTGTCTCACAAATTTTGATATAATTTTCAAAGTAGTTTTAGGTCACAGCAAAGTCACACACAGAATACTAGAGACTCTCATATACCAACCTCCTCCCCCTTTCCTCAACCCATATTAAAACTTTTTTGTATGTGGATGGTAGCATTGTTATAACTGTTATACAGATTGTGAAACATAGCTACTAAACATTGTCAATGGTTTACAGTATAGTATACATTTTAGATGGTACAATTTAATAATTTTTGATGATATTTACCATGCCATTTCCATCACTGTAAGATAATGAAAAACATTTCCTCTGACCACTAAATACCCTTTGTTTGAGCTATTCTGTTCCTCCCTCCCCATATCCCTGGGGCACATTACACTCCCCTCTCTTGACTCATTGGATGACAAGATTCATAGTTACATGCAACAAGAGGTCTTGACATGCTGATTGTCCTTCCCTATTAGTATCCACCCTTTCTCATAAGAGATGCCCACCTGACTTTCTGATTGAAGCAGTTCTCCCAAAGATAGTGGTCCATATCTTTCCCACTAACCGTGTGGGTCTCCACCCACAAACACAACACATTATGACAGGATGAACACTCACACACTCCCCAGAAGCCTACTCCAGATGTGCCCCATCCTGAATGCCCCCCAACCAACACCCTAAACCAGCAACACTCCCTTGTCATGTTGCCATAAGAGCATTCCCACTCCTGCACTTTCAACATCATATCCACAAATCCCATGTTCACCTGGTCCTTCTCCCATCTCTCCCCCCCAGTATCCTGGGTATTCTAACCTACCCTTCCTAATCTACCCACCTGTTGAACCTGCACCACCAAACCCAGTAATATCACTACCCACCTGTCCTATCCTTCAATAGGCAACTATACTCTCTCACTTTACTATAGATTATATCTCTACGGGTGATGGCTCACAACCTTCTCTTCTCTTTCTCTCTCTTGTTAACCTATCTTTCAGACAATGGTTCTCAGAGGCTGCTTGCTCACTTTCCTCAATTCATATCACTGAGGTCATGTATTGTTCATCCTTCAATGCCTGGCTTGCTTCATTCAACATAAGGTCTTCAAGATTCATACAGGTTATTCCATGTGTTAGCACTTTATTCCTTCTTACAGCTGAGTAATATTCCATTGTATGTATGTACCACATTTTGTTTATCAATTCATCTGTTGATGGGCACCAGGGTTGATTCCAACTTTTGGCAATAGTGAACAAAACTGCTATGAACATTGGTGTGCATATATCTGTTCATGTCTTTGCTTTCAGTTCTTCTGGGTATATACCCAGAAGTGGAATCACTGAATCATATGGAAGATCTATTGTTAGGTTTCTGAGGAACTGCCAAACTGTCCTCCACAGTGGCTGGACCATTCCACAATCCTATCAGCAGTGGATGAGGGTTCCCATTCCTCCACATCCTCTTCAAAACTTATAATCTGCTGTTTTTTTAATAGCCGCCATTCTAATGGGTGTAAGATGGTATCTCATTGTAGTTTTGATTTGCATTACCCGAATAGCTAGCAATGTCAAGCATTTTTTTCATGTGCTTTTTAGCCATTTGTATTTCTTCCTTGGAGAAATGTCTTTTCAGGTCACTTGCCCATTTTTTAAATGGGTTGTTTGTCTTTTTATTTTTGATATGTAGGATTTCTTTATATATGCAATTACTTTGTAAGATTTCATGCTTCCTGAATTCATTGAGAGCTGTTCTGTGGCCTAGGATGTGTTCTATCTTGGAGTATGACCCATGTACACTTGAGAAGAATGTAAATCCTGCCATATTTCAGTGTAGTGTTCTGTATATGTCTATTAGGTTCAGGTCCTCTAATATATTATTCAGAGTCTTTGTTTCTTTATTGATTTTTTGTCTAGATGTTCTGTCTAATGGCAATAATGGTGTATTATAGCTCAAACTATAATTATATAGGCATTTATTTCTCCACTTAGTTTTTCCAGAGTTTGCCTCATGTATTTTGAGGCACCCCAATTAGGTGCATAAATATTTATGATTGTCCTCTCTTCTTGAGAGATTACCCATTCTACTAATATATAGTGTCAATCTTTGTCTCTTACAATAGTTTTGCATTTAAAGTCTGTTTTGTCTGATATTAGGATAAATACTCCTGCCATTTTTTGGCTATTGTTTGCTTGTGAAATTATTTTCCAGCCATTCACTTTCAGCCTCCTTGAATCCCTGGGTCAAATGTGGGTTTCTTGTAGAGAGCATATAGATGGATCATATTTCCATATCGATTCTGCCAATCTGTGTCTCTTGACTGGTGAGTTTAATCCAATAACATTCAGTGTTATTACAATGAATTTCTTACATCGGCTGTATTTTCTTTGGGTTAATGTATGTCATATGTTGTTTTTATTTCTCTTTTTGTCTTTTTAGTTGATATTACACTCTCCTCCAACTCTCTCTCCCTTGTTTTTTCCTTTCAACTCGTAGAACTTCCTTTAGAATTTCTTGAAGTGCGTGTTTCTTAATGGCATATTCTCTTAATTTCTGTTTATCTATGAATATTTTGAACTCTCCATCATTTTTAATGACAGTTTTGCTGGATAGAGAATTCATGGATGGAAGTTTTTTTTTTTCTTTTAGTGCTTTGAGTATGTCATACCACCATCTTCTTGCCTCCGTGGTTTCAGATGAGAAATTAGCACTTAATCTTATTGTGCTTCCCTTGTATGTGATGGTTTTCTTCTCTCTTGCTGCCTTGAGTATTTTCTCTTTGTCTTGAGCATTGGACATTTTGACAAGTATATCTTGGAGTTGGTTTGTTGGGATTTATACTGTTTGGGGTGCACTGTGCTTCCTGGACATGTACATCCATCTCTTTCTATAGGGTTGGGAAGGTTTCAGCCATTATTTCCTTCAACACTCCTTCTGCTCCCTTTCCCTTTTCTTCTCCTTCTGGAATGCCTATAATGCTTATGTTTGTGTATTTTGTGTTGTCAGTTAAATCCCTGAGATCCTGCTGGATTTTTTCTATCTTTTTATCTACCTGTTCTACTATCTATTTGATTTCAGATGTATTGTCTTCCACATCACTAATTCTTTCTTCTGCCTGATCAAATCTGCTTTTATGTGAATCCAGCATCTTCTTGATTTCTTGGATTATGCCATTGATATCATGATCTTTTTATACATTTTTACAATTTCTTCAGTATATTCTCCCATTATCTTCTTAATATCCTTAATCTCTTCCTTCACTTCATTAAGTTGGTCCATGTTATTTGTTTGGAAAGCTTTGTTTAGTTTTTCGATGTTCTGCATCTCTTCCTGGTTTTTAGTTTGTTCATTGGACTGATTCATGTCTTCTTCTTTCTCAGTGTGGTTTGTAATTTTTTCTTACCCTCTAGTCATCATTTTATCTTGATGGGTTTATTCAGTTGATTAGCTTCTCTCTCTGCTCTAGAGTTTTGTTTAGCTGGTGATTCTGTATGTGAGTTAAGTTTTCTCTTTGACACTTTGTTCTTCTTATTTTATTTCCTTGCTTCTTTCTATGTTCTCTTGAAGGCAAAAAACTATGGCCAGAGGAATTGAAAGATGTGAGAAAGGAAGAAGGATAATAGTAATATTGATAAAAGTTAGAAGAGGGGCCATATAAGACTTAGTAAAATGAATATTTAACTCATGTAGGCAGTGTAGAGTAATAGGAAAAAAAGTGGAGTACCTACAATGGACTTGGAAACCAAATAGAGGAAAATATATATAATGATTTAGAAGGCCAGAATGATGAGGAGATAGAGAAAGAGTATAGAAAGGGCTAAAAGTGAAAAGTTAATAATAATTTTAAAAAGAAGAAAACAAAATAGATAGAATAGAAATTGACATCCCTGAAGTTGTGGGCTAATGAAAAAAGGTGGTATGTAAGAACCACAACAGAAAGCAGAAGGCAGAAAGATGAAGGATGGAAAAGACATAGAGTTGGGAGACAAAATCAATATAGACAGAGAATGGGAAATCAGAGAAGAAGAATCACAGCCAAGAAGAGACTAGCTAGCAGCACCTAATTAAAAAAAAAAAAAAAAAAAACAAAGAAAAGAAAAAGGGGGTGGGGCTGAGGAAAGAGGAAAGAAAAGCAAGAGACAACAAATAAACAAAGAAAAATGAAACAATGACACAAGCAAGCAGTCAAACAAAACTAAGGAAGAACAGTGTCCCTCCTTGGGCCCTTGTGGAAACTCTCAGCCTGCTTCTGTTCCTCAATCAAATTTCCTTGCGAAGTTCACCTGCAGGTTTTGAGGCAGATTTTAGTGATTAAATGAAGTTAAAAAAATTTTTTTTTCAAAGTGATAGTCTTCTTTTTATTTGGAGAAATAAGGAACCCAAAAGAAGGCCTCTTCTAGACCACTCCCTTCAATGAGGGGACCCTAAATAGGCTTGTGGAAACTAATCAAGCAATTCCCACTTCCTGGCCTCCCCAGGGGAGCTGAATCTCTGATGCTTGTCAGTGCAGAATGATAAAATTGGCTGACTCCACCCCCTCTGGAGCCAAACCTCATTATCACTGGACTGTTAGGTAAATAAGGCTTCCTCAGCAGATTGCCTCTCCCCTCAGCCTGGTGCCACTTCAAGCCAGCTTATTTGCTCCCCAAAGCTGTGAGTGGGTTCAGGTAACCAAACCCATAGAAAGGAAACCCCTCTCCACCTTCTTCCAGAACCCTCCCACTCTCGGACAATGCTCCCTTTCACCCGGTTGCTTGCGGGAGTAGGAGCATATCCCTGGGCAGCTACGGAGATCTAACTTCCTCAGCAGATTCGCTACTCCCCTCAGCCTAGTGCCACTTCAAGCAAGCTATTTTGTTCCCCAAATCTGCAAAGCATTCCAGGCAGCCAAATCCACAGAAAGGAAACCCCTCTAAACCCTCTGCCAGAACACTCCTACACTCAGAGAATGCTCCCTCTCACCAGGTTTCCAGTTGGAGTCGTGGCTTGTCCCAGCCTTTTTCCCTGAGGGTGGGGCTCAGCCATCTGTGTTGACTACCACAGCCAGGGGACAAACTCATGAATCTTTCCGGATCAATCCACCTCACCTTCCAGCTCCTTCCAGATGGATGTGTCCAAGGTTCTCACTCAGTGTGCCCCCAGCATAGACAAAGGCAGTATCCTGTGTCCAATCAGTCATCCTCTGAGAGTGAGTTAGTGAATGCCCTCCTAAACTGATGCCATCTTGCCCCTGAGTGCTCTCTTATTTTTCTTTAAAAAGTTTCCTTTTTTTTAATTTAACTTAATTTATTTGCTAAAACTCAGATCAAAATTTGAAGAGTGCATGCTGCAAGGTAATTGATTGATGAACACTGGCACCTTGAGAAGTTCCTTAGGGGCCTAAGAGTGATGGCTATTTTTCCATGGTTTTTCTGCCCCCCTCTTTTTAAAAATTAGTTGCTGACAGTTTGGTTCTTCTTTATGGTGTTTTCCCTTCCTTTGTTTCCTTTTCTGTTTTGTTTTGTTTATCAATTTTGTCTACCTATGCTATTTCTTTTCCTTCCTTCATCTTTATATCTTCTGCTTTCTGTTGTTCTTACATTCTGCCTCTTTATGTTGGGACTTAATGTTCCTTGTTTTTTTAACTCTCTCTTTTTTTTCTCTGCTTTATTTCTTTCTTTCTTTTTTTTTTTTTGGTTTTTTTGTTTTTTTGTTTTTTTGCTATTTGACTTTTCTTTCCTTATTCCCTCTCTTCTCACATTCTGACCTTTTAATAAATCCTATATATTTTTCTATATTCAGTTTCCTATGTCCTTGTTTGTACTCCACTTTTTAAATATTTAATCCTCTGCACTTCTTACTTGAGTTAATTATTCATTTACCTAGGTCTTATATGGTTTCTCATCTACCTTATCCTGTTGTTATTACTATTATTATTTTCCTCTTCTAACCTCTTTCCTTTTCTCTGACCCTAATTTTTTTTCAATGGAACATAGACAACAGCAAGGAGATAGAATAATAAGAATGAAGTGTCAAAGTGAAAAATTACCACAAATACACACAAACTACAACAAAATATAACCCTAGATTACAAAGAGAAGTTAATCAACTGAACAAGCACATCAAGATAAACTGATGCCTTGACACCATGAAAAAATTACAACCCATATTAAGAAACAGGAAGAAATGGCCCTCTCCAATAAACCAATTATAAAACAGGAGATGCAGAATGTGGAACAACTAATCAGAGATGTGCAGACAAATAACATGAATGAACTTAAAGAAGTGAAGGAAAAGATTAAGGATATTAAGAAGAAACTGGGAGAACAAAATGACGTAATTGTAAACATACATGAAAAGATAATGGATATGATGGTGATTAGTGGCACAATACATCAAAAATACACTGGAAGCACATAACAGCAGATTTGAACATGCACAGGCAAGAATCAGCAATGTGAAAGACAGTAGAGCTGAAATCAAACAGCAGAACAGATAGATAAAAAGATAGAAAAAATCCAGTAGGGACTCAGGGGTTTGAATGACAGCACAAAATGCACAAATATATGCATTATAGGCATTCCGGAGTGAGAATGGGGACAGAAAATGTGTTGGAGGAAATAATAGCTGAAAACTTCCCAGCTCTATTCAAGGACATGGATGTACATTTCCAGGGAATGCAGCACAACCCAAACAGTATAAATCCTAACATAGTTACTACAAAATATATACTTGTCAAATTGTCCAATGCTCAATACAAAGAGAGAATACTGAAAGCAGCAAGAGAAAAGAGAACCATCACATACAAGTGAAGCTCAATAAGATGAAGTGCTGATTTCACATTTAAAATCATGGAGTCAAGAAGACAGTGATATGACATAGTCAAGGGTCAAAAAGAAAAAAGCTTTCCAGCCAAAAATTTTCTACCCAAAAACCAGGTATTCAAAAATGAGGGCAGTTCAAATTTTTCACTGATAATCAGAAATTAAGAAAGTATGCCAAAATGAAACCTGCACTTCAAGATATACAAAAGGGAATTCTGCAGGTCAAAAGGAAAAAACAGGAGAGTGAGAGTTGTATAAGACTGTAAGATCAAGTAAAAAATAATAGAGAAATATAAACAACATATGGCACACATGAACCTAAAGAAAATATGACAAATGTAAGAGTGTTAATGTATTAAAATCACCAGTAAAATGATACAGATTGGCAGAATGAATGAGGAAATATGACCCATCTATATACTGTCTACAAGAAGCACACCTTAGACCCAGGGAGGCATGGAGAAGGAAAGTGAACATTTGAAAAACATTTGTACAAGCAAACAATAACTAAAAAAGGGTGGAAGTAGCTATACTAATATCAGACCAAATAGACTTTAAATGCAAAACTATTGTAAGAAACAAAAACAGAAACTATATGTTAATGAAAGGGGTAATCTCTCAAGAGGAAGAACAATCAAAAACATTTATGCACCTATCCAAGGCACATCAAAATACATAAAAGAAACTCTAGAAAAACTAATTGGAAAAATAGATGCCTCTACAATTATAACAGGGGACTTTAATACACCATTTTCACCATTAGACAGAACATCTCAACAGAATAAAGAAACAGAAATCTTGAATAAAACAATAGAAGATCTAGCCTGAGTAAAGATATACAGAATATTACACACAAATATAGAAGGATATACATTATTCTCAAGCACACATGGATCATTCTCCAGGATAGACCACATGCTAGGCCACAGAATAAAACTTAATGAGTTCAGAAAGAATGAAATCATACAAAGTAATTTCTCTGACCACAATGGAATGAAGCTGGAAATCAGTAAGGGACAGAGAACCAGATTAGGCACAAAGATATGGAAGTTGAACAATACACTCTTGGGCAAACTGTGGGTCAAGGAGGAAATCACAAAAGAAATCAGTAACTACCTTGAAATGAATGAAAACACAATGTATCAAAACAAATGGGATGGAGCAAAAGCTGTACTGAAAGGAAAATTCATACCCATAAATTAATATTTTAAAAAAGAAAAAAGAGCTAAAATCAATATCCTAACTGCAGACCTGAAGGGATTATAAAAAGAACAAACAAACACCAAATAAATTAGAAAGAAGGAAAAAACCAAGATTAGAGGAGAACTAAATGAAATTGAAAATAAGAAAGCACTAGAAAAAAATAAAACCAGAAGACGGTGCTTCCACAAAATAAATAAAGTTGACACACTCTAAGCTAGACTAACAAAGAAATAAAGAGAGAGGATGCAAATAAATAAAACATAAAACGAGGAAGGATATATCACCACTGACCCCAGAGAAGTAAAGAGTATAATAAGAGGATATTTTGAAAAATTATATGGCAACAAGATGGATAATTTAGAGGAAATGGATAAATTCTTAGAACATACAAGTAACCTACACTGATGAAAGAAATTGATGAACACAACAGAACAATCACAAGTAATGAGATAGAATTAATCATCAAAAACCTCCCAAATTAGAAGAGCCCTGGACCAGATGGCTTCACAGATAAATTCTACTAAATATTCTGAAAAGAACTAATACCAATCCTGCTTAAACTCTTCCAAAAAATAGAAATGGAGGGAACATTGCCTAACTCATTCTATGATGCCAAACTCACCCTATTACCAAAGTCAAACAAAGACATCACATTAAAGGAAATCTATTGACCAATCTCTCTAATGAACCTAGATGATAAAATCCTCAAAAAAAAAAAATCCTCAACAAAATACTTCCTAATCCTATTGAACAACACATCAAACGAATGATACACTAAGTGGGTTTCTTCCCTGCTATGCAAGGAATATTCAACATAAGAACATCAATCAGTGTAATATACCACATAAACACATTGAAAGAAAAAAACAAATGATCATCTCTATAGATGCAGAAAAATCATTTGACAAAATACAACACAGTTTCCTGATAAAAACACTAAAAGATATGGGAACAGAAGGAAACCTCCTGAACATGATAAGTATATATGAAAAACCTGTAGCTAACCTCCTATTCAATTGAGAATTTCTAAAAGCTTTCCCTCTAAGTTTGGGAGCAAGACAAGGTTGCCCACTTTCACTGCTTCTATTTAACATTGTGTTTAAAGTACTTCTTCAAGCACTTAGAGAAGAAAATGATGTAAAAGTCCCTATATTGGAAAGTAGGAATTAAAATTTCACCATTTGCAGATGACATGATCCTAAACATAGAGAGCCCTGAAAACTCTTCAACAAAGATTCTGGAGCTTATAAATGAGTTCAATAAAGTCACAGATTATAAGATCAATGTGCAAAAATCAGTAGCATTTCTGTACATCAGTGATGAGCATTCTGAAGAGGAACTCAAGAAAAATATATTTATAATAACAAATAATCAAATACCTAGGAATAAATTTAAATATGTAAATGATTTATTTGTAGAAAACTACACAACACTGTTAAAGGAAATCAAAGAAGACTTAAATAAATGGAAGAATATTCCTTGCCCATAGATACGAAGACTAAACATCATTAAGAAATCTATCTTCTGCAAACTGACCGACAGAATTAACACAATCCCAATAAAAATCACCACAACATTTTTCACACAATTGGAAAAACTATTAAATTTATCTGGAAAGGCAAGAGGCCCTGGATAGCTAATGACACCGAAAAAGAAAAACAAAATCAGAGGAAACACACTATCTTACTTTAGAACATACTAAAAAGGTATAGTGTTCAAAACTCCATGATATTGGAACTAGGATAGACATACCTACTATTGGAACTGATTTGAGAGCTCTGATATAGATCCTAGCATGTACAGTCAAATGATATTTGACAAGGTCACCAAGCCCATTCAAATGGGAGGGAATGGCCTGTTCATCAAATGGTGCTTGGAGAACTAGATATGCATATGCCAAAAAAATGAGAGAAGAACACCATCTCATACCTTATACAAAAATTAACTCAAAACGGATCAAAGGCCTAAATATAAGAGCTAAGAACATAAAGACCTTGGAAGATAATATAAGGAAGCATCTACAGGATCTTGTAATAAGAAATGATTTCATGAACCTCACACTCAAAGCACAAGCAGTGAAAGAAAAAATAAATAAATGAGAATCTTCAAAATTAGTAATTTTTGCATGTCAAAGGAGTTTGTCAAGATAGTGGAAAGGTAGCCTATCCAATGGGAGGAAATATTTGGTCTGATAGAAGCATCATATCCTGCTTATATAAAGAAATTCTACAACTCAAAAATAAAAAGACAAACAACCCATTTTAAAAAAATGGGCAAATGATTTAAATAGACACTTGTCCAAAGAAGAAATACAAATATCTAAAAATCACATGGAAAGAGGATCAACATCATTAGCTATTAGAGAAATGCAAATCAAAAATGCAATGAGGTGTCTTCTTTTCACCTTTACACAGGTGGCTATTAAAAAATGAGAGAACTACATGTGTTGGAGAGGATGTGGAGGAATAAGAACCCTCATCCACTGCTGGTGGGAATATAGAATGGTGCAACCATTGTGGAGGACATAATGGCAGTTCCTCAGAAAACTAACTATAGAACTGCCACATGATCCAGCAATTCCACTGTTGGGTATATACCCAGAAGAAATGAAAGAAAAGACATGAAATGATGTATGCACACCAATGTTCATAGTGGCATTATTCACTATTGCCAAAAGTTTGAATCAATTTAATGCCCTTTCGAATGGATAAACAATTTGTGGTATATACATACATAGGAATATTAGTCAGCTGTAAGAAGGAGAACAGTATTAACACATGGGGTAACATGGATGAATCTTTAGGACTTTATTTTGAGTGAAACAAACCAGGCACTGAAGGACTAATATTACATGACCTCACTGATACGAATTAAACAAATTAAGTGGACTCACAGAGCAATAGTCTGAAACATAGGTTTAGAGGAAATAGAAAGAGAGAAGAATGCTGTGAGCCAATGCCCATATGCACAAAGCCTATGATAAGGTGAAAGTGGCTAGATATGCAGTGGAGGGACATGACTGGTGCAATGACAGTATTGGGTTAGGTAGTCCAGGTACATCAGGGGGGTAGGTTGAGGAGGGGGTGTTGAACAGTCCATGGAACTGGGGGAACATTTGGGGGATGGAGAAAGTGAACACTGGGATTGGTGGATATGTTGTTGAAACTACAATGTTCAGAATGTTCTTTTGGAAATAGGACAAGGTAGGGTTACTTGTTTACTGCCTTGGATGTGAGAGGCATTCGTGACTGGGAACATCTGGGGCAGGTTTCTAGGAAGGGTGTGATTGTTCATCTTGACATAGAGTATTATATCAGTGGGTGGAGACCCACTTAGTGAGCAGGAAGATGTTGGACTGTCATCCTGGGAAGGCCCGCTATGTTCTCAAACAGAGGGGCAGGAGACTCCTGAGAGCATTGGCAGTACCCAATAAGGGAGGACAGACCAGTGTGTCAAGCTTTCAACGATGTTACAAGTTACTATGAATTTGGTCCTGCAAAGATTGAAGCCTGGTGTTTCCTGTGTGTCCCAAAAGGCAGGAGAGGGAAGAATAGAATAGATGGAAAAGGTGGCACTTTGAGGGTGATGGAACTGTTCTACATGATCTTGCAATGATGAATACAGACCATTTTATGTTTCATCAAAATTTATACAATTGTATGATCTAAAATTTAAATCATAATGTAAACCATTGACCATGATTGGTAGGTATGTTTCAATATTAGTACATAAGTTTTAACAAATGAACCATCCACATATAAAATGTTATTAATAGGGGAAGGTGGCAAAGGGGAAGGATGTTAGATATTGGAGTCCCTTATAATCTGTTTGTGACTTTGCTGTGACCTAACACTTCTTTGAAGACAAAATGAAAAAAAATAAGATATTGGGAGAATAAATGGAATAAAATGTCACTGTACATACTGGACAACATATCTTACAGTGAAGAAAGGTAAAATGTCAAAAGAATTATTTTTTTCATTAATTTTTATTATCCCATTTTTAAATACTTTTTAATATTTAATTTTTTTGTATTTTATTTCTTATTTTAAGACTATCATTATTATTTCATTGTCCTATTAATTATATTTGACTATTTTATTGGCTTCATTTTTGAAGAAACTTTAAATCACAGAAGGTTAAAATGTCACAGGGGAGGACCATTTATGTGGGGTGTGAGTGATGGGGGATACATAGGAGGAGATTCACCTGGGCATAAGTATAAGGAATATAAACAGGTTCAAATGTTTGTGGGGCATTGTCACAGTGGGTAGAGATTTTCACAACAACTGAAAGAATATTGAATTCTTATTTTGGGTAGGTCTGCCACATTCTCTAATGGAACAGCAAAAGTCCTCCAAGTACAGAAGCAGTGGCTAGTGAAGGAGTACATCCCATTGATTGGCCTTTGATATTGATGACTTTGCTTATGAACCTTTACTCTTGAAATTGAAACTTAGCATACTATTATAGGAAATCTGACAGTTATCTCCTGACAGCCTCTTTGTTGCTCAAATGTGACCTCTCTCTAAGCAAAACTCAGGATATAAATGTGATAACTTCCCCCAGTGTGGACATGACTCCCAGGAATGGTCCTCCCTGGCACTGAGAGATTACTACCAACCACCAACTGGCAATACACCTGTAAAAGGACCTTGACCAAAATTGGGAAAATATAAAGACAAATGAATTTATATGGCTAAGAGACTTCAATGTAATTTGGGAGGTCATTCGATAGGTTACACTTATGCCCATCTCAGCAGGATCTCATTGACTGAAAATTAGACACTACCCCCAAATAACAAGGCTCCTGAGGCTCTTGAAGACACCCACGCACTATGGTCAGGGCAAAATAGCTCATGAGTTAGGTGCCTTGCCAGTGGGCCCTTCTTTGGGCCTTGTGCTTCCCAGTGTGACAGAACTAGACTCAGTTATAGTTTTCCTAGACATGGTTCTTCAGTTCCTTCTATTTGAACCTATATTTGTGTGCAGGGGTTGGTAGGTGTACATCCAAGAGACTTGAATCTTTGGGCTGTCCATGTGCCAGCTGGGCCCTGAGCCTCAGTGGAGTTGCAACAATTACTCTGCTGGTCATTGGACTCATCCAGGACAGCTAACAATGAGGGGGTGATGGACAACCACCATACAAAGGAACCCAGAGAGTCTACAACTGCAAGCAAGAGAGACTCATCCATTGGCCATATGGGACTGAAGCCCCCTCTCAATTGGAGTTGGAGTGGGCATCACCATCCCAGAATCCTCAGGATTGTGGAATGAATTATGGACTACAGTGGACTTCCTGGTATTCTACTATAGACTTATTGTGATTCTAGCAATGTAAGAACTTATATCATTAAAGTGGGGACCATGGTCACTAGAGGTTCTGAAGTCAGGAAGAGGTAAAACAGGTGTAATACAGGGGCATTTTTGGGACTTGGAAATTGTCCTGAATAACATTGCAAGACAGATACAGGCCATTATATATCTTGCCATAACCTACGGAATTGTGTGAGGGTGTAAATTACAATGTAAACTATAATCCATGCATTGTGGCAATGCTCCAAAATATATTCATCAATTGCAATGAATGTTCCACACTATTGAATGATGTAGTTAATGTGGGTAAATGGGGGAAGTATGGGGAGCAGGGCATATGGGAATCCCCTATATATTTTATGTAACATTTATGTAAACTAAATATCTTTAAAAATTTTTTTTTAAATCTTTTAGAAGTGTCCTTGGTCTCAGGTTCTCCATCTAGTGTATGTTTCATTAAATTTCAGATAAGTGATAGAATAAAACAGGATCTTGTTAGGGAGTGAGAAACAGGAATTGGCTAGGGAGCGAAAAACAAGAAATTACTTTGTGATTAAGACAGTTCTCATTCGTAATAATGCGCAGTTACATCCTATGAATTACATGACTGAGATTAATAGGTAAAACTACAATCTCATTCATTAGCTCAACCTAAAAATAAAACTACTGTAGTGAAAAATATGTCATTTGACTGCTTTTGCTCTCTTTCGCTTTTTTAACTTGCTTATTTCACTCAACATCATGTTTTCAAGTTTCATCCATGTTTGTTGCATATATCAGGACTTCATTCCTTTTTAAGACTGAATACTATTCCATTTTATGTATATACCAAATTT
This sequence comes from Tolypeutes matacus, assembly GCA_026826555.1. Classification (NCBI taxonomy): domain Eukaryota; kingdom Metazoa; phylum Chordata; class Mammalia; order Cingulata; family Chlamyphoridae; genus Tolypeutes; species Tolypeutes matacus. The sequence continues at coordinate 441,049 of JAKSZT010054155.1, read as the reverse complement.
TATTTATCCACTCATTAGTTGCAGTACAGTTGATTTGTTTTAATGTTTGGCAATTGTAGATGATGCCACTATGAACATCAGTGGACAAATATCTGTCTGAGTCCCTGCTTTTAATTCTTTTGGGTGTATACTTAGTAATGGAGCTGCTGGGCCATATAGTAATTCTATATTTATCTTTCTGAAGAACTGCCAAATTGTTTTCCACAGCAACTAAATGATTTTACATTGCCACCAGCAATGAATGTGTGTTTCTATTTCTTCAGACCTTCTCAAACAATAATTAAAAATTATTATTTTCCATTTTTAAATGGCAGCAATTCTAATAGATGTGAAATCATATCTTATTATGGTTTTGACTTGCATTTCCCTGATGACTAATGATGATGAGTATTTTCTCATGTGCTTTATGTTCATTTTTAAATCTTCTTCGGAGGGATATCTGTTCAATAATTTTGCCCATTTTTAAATGTGTTGGTCTTTTTTGATGTTAAGTTGAAAGATTCCTTTATATATTCTGGACAGAAATCCTTTATAGGATATGTAATTTCCATATATTTCCCCCCATTGTGTAACTTGTTCTTTTACTTTCATGTTGAAGTCAATAAGTAACAATTTTTTTATGAGGTTCCATTTATCTATTTTTGTTGTTGTAGCCTGTCCTTTGGGTATAAATTTAAGAAAAGATTGCATAAGAAAAGATCCTGAAGATACTTCCCTATGATTTCTTCTAGGAATTTGACAGGTCTAGCTCATATAGAAAGGTCCTGGGTCCAGTTTTAGTTGATTTTTATATATGATGTGTGGTAGGGTTTTTTTGTTTGTTTGTCTGTTTTAAGTTTTTTTGTTGTTTATTTTTTTAGGCTAATGGAGATTGATTTTCCCAGTATCATTTATGTTGAAAAGACTATTATTTCCCAATGGTGTGATCTTTGCCACCTTTTCAGAATCAGTTGACCATAAATGTGAGGGTTAGTTTCTGAGCTCTGAATTCTATTCCATTGGTCTATATGTCTGTCCTTGTGCTAACAACATGGTGTTTTAGTTACTGTGGCTTCTGTAATAAGATTTAAGAATCTTCAAATTCATTCTTCTTTTTCATATATATATATATATATATATATATTTTTTTTTTTAAAGATGCATAGATTACATAAATATTACACAAAAATTACAGGGATTCCCATGTTCCCCAACTCCCACAACGCCCACAACATGCCACATAAATATCTTTCATTAGTGTGGCACATCACCTGCAATGGATATACACATCCTGGGGCTTTGCCACTAAGCATGGACCATAGTTCACATTATAGACCACACTCTCTCCCACACAGTTCTGCATGTTATATGCTAATGTAAAATGGCCTATATCTGTCATTGTAATGTCACTCAGGATAATTCCCAAGTCCTGAAAAAGCCTCTGCATTACAACAATTTTTCCCTTCCCTGCTCGGAAAGCATCCAGTGGCCACTGGCTCTACCTCACTGGTATAATTTCTTCCATTGCTTGAATCCCAATATGTCTACAACAGAATGCCATTAAGTCCACTCTAGTCCATATCTCTTCCCCCAGTCCTGAGGAGTTTGGGGTGGTGATGTCCACTCCAAGTGAGAGGGGGCTTATATCCCATGGATATGATGGATGGGATTATCCTGCCTGCAGCTGCAGGTTCTTTCCATTCCCTGGATGGCCATTGTCCAACATTGTGTCCTCACCAGGTAACTAGGGTGAGTCCATTGAGCTGTAGACTAGGAGTTGCAGCTTCACGGAGATTCCAGGCACAGCTGGCCCATGGGCATGCCAGAGGCTCCAGTCTCTAGAAGTATACCAACAAACTCCAGCACCACATATAGGTTTGAATAGAAAGGATGGATGGACCATGTGCAGGGAGGACTTATTTGAGTCCTACACTGTCTCTCTCAGGAGAACAGATTCAGAAGTAGAGCCCACTGATAAGGCATCAATCTCTGAAGCTACCCCCCCTTATATAGGACCTGGGTGTCTCCAGAGCCTTCAAGAGCCCCTCTGTGTGGGGTGTTATCCACTTTGGGGTTCTATGAGATGCCACTGAGGTGTGCATAAGCATTACCTCTGGGATGACCTCCTGACTCTCTTTGAAGTCTCTTAACCACATGAACTCATTTGTCTTTACCTTTTCCCCCTTTTAGTCAAGGTCTTTTTCCAATCATATTGCTAGTTGGTACTTGGTATTAATCCTTCGTTGCCAGGGAGGCTTATCACTGGGAGTTATGTCCCATGTTGGGGGGAAGGTAATGCAATCATATGCTGAGTTTGGCTAAGAGAGAGGCCACATTTGAGCAACAAGGAGACACTCAGGTGGCAACTATTAGGCACCCCATAACCATAGCCTAAGTTTCAATTACAAGAGCAAAGACTCATAAGGCTAGTCATCAATAACAAGAACCCATCAGTGGACCATCCTCCTTTGCCAGACACTGCCCCTGCACTCGGGGGACTGTTGCTGCTCTCTTGGAGAATGTGGCAGAGCTCTCCAGGCTGGGAATTCAGTATTCCCTCATTTATTGAGTGATTGTCTACCCACTGTGACCATGCCCTATCCCTTGATCATTTGAACAATTTTGTATTTCTTTTATGTATATTCAGGTGAACTTCCTCCCATGAAACCCCCATCCCTCACAACCCCCACCAACAATCCTTTTCCACCCCGATTGTAACCCTTCTGTTATCCAAAATTTCCTTAAAGATGAAGCTCATATAATAGCCAAATACAATTAATAAGAAAGTGAAATAATAATGGTAAGTTTAAATGTAAGAGATAAAATACATGGAAACTTAAAAAAAACTAAAAATAAAATAAAATTAAAGGATTGGGACATTCAAAAGGTGGGAAAAAACAAAAAATTTTTTAATTAAAAAATAAAAATTTTATTATTATTATTTTTTCCTTTTATCACTGCATTATCGGGTGTCCAGTTTGTAACGTTGCACTTTCCCCCTCTCACTCCCAAGTGTCTCACCAATTTTGATATAGATTTCAAAGAAGTTTTAGGTCACAGCAAAGTCACACACAGAATACTAGAGACTCTCATATACCCAACCTCCTTCCCCTTTCTTCGCCCCATATTAAAATCTTTTTTATGTGTATGGTAGCATTGTTATAACTGTTATACAGATAGTGAAAGACAGCCACTAAACACTGTCGGTGGTTTACAGTATAGTCCACAACCCAGACGGTACAGTTTAACATTTTTTATGATATTTAACATGTCCCACGTCCTTTACTTTAAGGTAATGAAAAACATTAAATACCCATTTTTTATCTTTTCTGTTCCTTCTTTCCCATCCCCCTGGGGCACATGACACTCCCCTGTCTTGAGTCATTGGATGACAAGATTCAGTCACAAGCAATAAGCGGTCTTGACAAGCTGATTATCCCCCCACCCACTAGGATCCATTTCTGCACCTAAGAGACACCCACCATCTGTTTCTGGGTAAAAGATGACTTTATTTATTTGGGGCTCCTTACACTTCCAAATAAATTTGATGAATGGCTTTCCCATTTCTCTGAATAAAGTTGTTCAAATTTTATTGTGATTGCAATGAAATTTTAAATTGATTTGGGTAGTATTGACATCTTAATGATATTTAGTCATCCAATCAATGGACAAGGACTAATCTTTTAGCAATATTTTGAAATTCTTGTGTACATGTTTTTTAAATTGTTGGTTAGATTTCTTTCTAGATACTTGAATCTCTTCTTCTGATTGTTCATTGATTTTGTATTGAAACACTACTGATAATTGGTTCTTAATCTCATAACCGACTGGTTTGATGAATACATTAGCTTTAGGAGCTATGTTTTGAATTTTTCATTTTCTACATACAGTATTTTGCCACATACAAAAGGTAAGATTTTTTTTTCTATCCCATTTTTGATGCCTTATATTTATTTTTCTGGCCTAATTGTCGTGTAAGAATTTCCAGTAAAATGCTGAAAACAGTGGTTTTAATGGGCATACTTGCCTTGTTGCTGATCTTAGAGGTAAAATTTTCAGTCTTTCAAAATAAATTAAGGTCCTACCTGCGGGTTTTTCATTATATGCCCTTTATCATGTTGAGGAAGTTCCCTTCTATTACTGGTGTTCTGATTGGTTTTATCAAGAAAGGGAACCGTATTTTGTCAGATGCCTTTCCGGATCAAATGAGACAATTATGTGTTTCTTCCTCTATTCTGTTAATATGGTGTATTCCATTAATTGATTTTCTTATGCTGAAACAACCTTCATATCAGGAATAAACTCCACTTGATCATGGTATATAATTCTTTTACTATGCTCTTGGATACAGTTTGCTGGTATTTCCTTTAAGATTTTTGCATCTATATTTATAATGCATATTAGTCTGTAGTTTTCTTTTCTTCGTGTGGTATCATTTTCCAACTTTATTTTCAAGGTGATATTAGCCTTGCTGAATGAAATAGAGGGTGTTCCTGCCTCTTCCATTTTTGGAAGAGTGTGAGTAGAATTGGAGTTAATGATTCTTGGAATGTCCTTAGAAGTTATCTGGTTCTGAGCTTCTCTTTATTGGAAGGTTTTTGATGTAATATTCAATCTCTTTACTAGTAATTGCTTTGCAGAGATCGTCTATTTCCTCTTCAGTCAATGTAAGTAGTTTCCATGCTTCTATGAATTTGTCCATCTCATCTAGGTCACCTAATTTTGTGGCATGCAATTGTTCATACTAGCCACTTATAGACATTTTTATTTCAGTGGAGTTGTTAGTAATGTTTCCCTCTTTATTTCTAATTTTTGTTATTTGTGCCTCTCTTTTTTTTCTTCGTCAGTCTAAAGTTTTTTTGATCTTATTGATATTTTCAAAGAAACAACATTCATTTTCTTGATTTTCTCTACACTTTTTTATTTCATTTATCTACATGCTAACCTTTGTTCTTTCCTTCCTTATCACTTTGGGTTTAATTTGCTCTTCTTTTGCTAATTCTTCTATTTTGAGGTTAGTCCTTTGATATTAAGTTTTTCTTTTTTTAATGTAATCATATTGAGCTATAAATTACCCTCTCAGAATTGCCTTCACTGTATTTTCATTTTCATTTGCGTCAAGATACTTCCTAATATCACTCCTAATTTCCTCTTTAACCCATTCATTGTTTAAGAATATGTTGTTTAATTTTCACATATTTGGGAATTTTCCACTACTCCATCTGTTAGTGATTTCTAGCTAAATTCTGTTGTAGTTAGAGAAATGAACAGAAACATCTTCAATATCTTGTGGTAGGTGGCATTTTCTTAAACCTTACACCCAAAGCACTAGCAATGAAATAAAAAAAAAATAGATAAATAGGACCTCCTCAAAATTTTACACCATTTTTCTATGAAAGAATGACATTGTCAAGACTGTAAAAAGGCAACCTACTCAATGGAAAAAGAATATTTGGAAACCACATATCTGATAAGGGAATGATATACATATTTTATCAAGAGATCATTCAACTCAACAATAAAAAGGCAATTAACACAATTAAGAAATGGGCAAAAGATTTGTATAAACATGTTTACAACTAGAAGTACAAATGGCCAAAAAGCATATGAAAATTTTCAGCATCACTAGCTATTAGGGATATGATCATAACTACATGAAAACACCATATCACACATTATAGAATGCCCATAATTAAAGAAAAAAAAAAAACAGAAATTATAAGTGCTGGAGAGGATGTGGAGAAATAGAAACACTCCTTCACTGTTGGTGGGAATGTAGTATAGTGCAACATGTCTGGAAGACAGTTTGTCCATTCCTCAAGAAGCTGAATATAAAAATGCCCTCTGATATGGCAATCCTGTTACAGAGAATATATTCAGAAGAACTGAAAGCAATAATGCAAATTGACATTTGCGCACTGATTTTCATAACAGCATTATTTACACTTGCTAAAATATGGGAAAAACCCAAGTGTCCAGCAACATAAGAATGTATAACAAAATGTGGTATATACATACAATGGAGTACTATTTAGCTATAAGAAGAAATTAAATTGGGATGAAAAGACATCATAGATGAACCTTGTGACATTATGTTGAGTGAAATAAGCCACACATAAATGGACAAATACAGTATGGGCTCACTAACATGAACTAAATACCATGAATCAACTCATGGAGTTACAGGTTACTGTGGGAATCCTCTAATCTTTACCTCTAAGAAATAGCTTGGAAGCCTGTTTCTCTGCCCACACAGAATTCACCTTATCAGTTCCTGCCATAAACAGGAAATTTCCTGCTTATCTTATCTTCCTTATCTCCCACTCAATCTCCTATGTGTATCTCTTAATGTTTCTGTAATCTTGCTTCCCCATTATCAGCCTGGAATTCTTATGATGTGATTTAAAACCTCCATACCTGCCTTGCTTCCCTGCACATGTACCCTGACATTGACTGTGAAAATATCCTGAATAAAAATTGTGCTGGGGATCAGCTAGGGAGCACAGCTTCTTCAGCTGTTCTCCCCCTGATCTCTCTAAACCTCCCTGTTTGGAGTAGTTTGATTGTGCCCTCGTGGGCTCTGCTAGACAGACCCCCACAAGACTTTGCAGGATGGATTCCTGCAGGTTACCAGGAGATAGAATGTGGGTTAGAATGCAGCTGATACCTAATGTATATAGAAGTTTTAATAAAGTCTATTATAAAAGTGTGGAAATGAATAGAGTTGATGATAACACATTTTAATGAGTATAACTAACACTGCTGATTTATAAATGTGATTGTGTTTGAAGGGGGTAGTTTGTGAACATAAATGTCAATTAAAAGGAGGTTAGAGAATAATTTAGGGACTGTATAATATAGTGATAATATATATATTAATATATAATATATATATGATATATTGGTAGATGAAGACTGTGGTTAAGAGTATAAATATAGTGTTATTCATTTAAAATGTGTTAAGAAAATGGTGATACATGGGATAATTACAACTATTGTAACTTAAGGATGATAGTTAACAGTAATATTGTAATATTTTTGCAGCAATGGCAAAAAATTATTATATCAGTTCTAAAGGACAACAATAGGAAGTATGGGATTATTCATATGGAGTAATATATAATACCAATATAGGATGTTAATAATTGGGTGGGTTGGGGGGGATTTACCAAATGTAAAAAATGAGATATCATTTGAAGTAATATTTTGACAATGTTCTTTCATAGTTTGTAACAAATGTTTCACAACAATGCAAGGTGTTGGTTGTGGGGTGATGTATGGAGCTATCAAACATCTGTATGATAATATAGATGTTTGTTTTCTAAGTTCACAACTTTTAATATGGATGGTATTAAAACTCCCACACAGTTTTGCAAGTTTTGGAATGATATAAAATGGCCTATATCTGTCATTGCAATATCTTTCAGGATGATTCCAAAGTCCCCAAAAAGTTCCTGTATTAAAACTGTTTTTCCCTCTCTCTGCCCCCAGAACTTCCAGTGGCCACTGACCCACATCAATGTTGTAATTTCTTCCATTGCTAGAATCACAATATATCTATATTAGATATAGAGATATATTATCTATAGTAGAATACCAGTAAGTCCACTCTAGTCCATGGTTCATTCCCCAGTCCTGAGGATTCTGTGATGGTGATGCCCACACCACCTCTAATTGAGAGGGGGCTTTGATCCCATATGGCTGATGGATTGGAATCTCTTGCTTGCAGTTGTAGACTCTCTCAATTCCTTAGTGTGGTGGTTGTCCATCTTCACCTCCTTGTTAGTTGTCCTGGATGAGTCCAAAGAACTGGACAATAGGTATAGCAACTCCACTGAGTCTCCGGGCCCAGCTGGCACATGGACAGCCAAAAGATTTGAGCTTTTTGGAATACCTACAAACATCAGCATCAAGTATATAAATAGAAGGCACAAATGAGCCATATGTAGAGAAGCCATTAATGAGTCCAACTCTGTCACTCTCAGGAGTACAAACTCTAAAGAAGGGCCCACTGGCAAGACACCAAACTCTGGAGCTATCTGCCCTGCCCATAGGACCTGGGTGTCTCCAGAGCCCTTAGGAGTCCCATCATTTGAAGTAGTATCCACTTTGGCAGTCTATGAGATCCTGTTGAGATGTGCATAAGCGTTATCCTCTGGGATGACATCCCAACTCACTTTGAAGCCTCTAAGCCATATAAACTCATTTGTCTTTACCATTTCCCCTTTCTATTTGAGAGCTTCTCCCAGTTGCATTGTTAGTTGGTGCTTGGTAATAATCCCCTGGTGCCAGGGAGGCTGATTCCCAGGAGTCATGTCCCACAATGGGGAGAACGTAATGCATTTAAATGCTGAGTTTGGCTTAGAGATAGGCCACATTTGAGCAACAAGGCAGCTCTCAGGAGGCATCACTTAGGCACCCCACAACACTAGGTTAAGTTTCAATTTCAAGAGCAAAGGCTCTTAAGCCTATTCATCAATACCAAGGGCCCATCAATGGATAATACTTCTCCAGAAATTGCCCCTGCATTTGGTGGACTGTTCCTTCTTCCTTAAAGAATGTGGCAGAGCTCTCCAAGATGGGAATTCATTATTCTCTCGGTTATTGTGTGAATCGCCACCCACTGTGACAATGATCCATGAACATTTGAACTTATTTATATACCTTATATGTATGGCCAGGTAAACTTCCACCCATTTATCCCCTGTCACTGAAACCCTACACCAATGTTCCTCCCCTGCTCCAGTTGTAACACCTCTGTGATCCAAAATTTCTTCAAAAACGAAACCAATAAAATAGCCAAATACAATTAATAGGAAAATGAAACAATGATAAGTTTAAATATAAGAAATAAAATACATTAAAAAATTTAAAATATTATTCAAATAAGTTTTGGTCACATAACTACAATCCCCAGTGTTCACCTGGTCCCTCCTACAACCCTCCCCCCAGTTCCCTGGACCTTCCAAACCACCCTCCCCAATCTATCCAACTGTCAAACCTGCATCTCCCAACCCAATAATATCACTACTCTCCTGTCATATCTTTACAATGCACAAATATACACTTTCACCTTATCATAGAGTATATCCCTATGGGCATAGGCTCACAAAGTACTTCTTCCTTTTTATTTTCTGTAAACCTATCTTCCAGATAATAGCTCTCTGAGTCTGCTCAATTCACTTAATTCATATCAGTGAGGTAATATTAGTCCTTCAATGCCTGGCTTGCTTCATTCCACATAAGGTCCTCAAGATTCACCCATGTTATCCTGAGAGTTACCACTGTATTCCTTCTTACAGCTGAGTATTATTCCAGTGTGTATGTACCACATTTTGTTTATCCATTCATCTGTTGATGGGCCAAATGGGATGATTCCAACTTTTGGTAATCGTGAATAAAGCTGTTCTGAACATTGGTGTGCATATATCTGTTCGTGTCTTTGTTTTCAATTGCTTTAGATATATACCCAGCAGTGGAATTTCTGGTTCATATGGCAGTGGAATTGTTGGTATTTTGAGGAACCACGAAATTGTCCTGCACAATGGCTGGACCATTATTCATTCCCACGAGCAGTGGATGAGGGTTCCCATTCCTCTACATCCTCTCCAAAACTTATCGTCCTCTGTTTTTTTAATAGCCACCCGTCTAATGGGATAAGATGGTATCTCACTGTAGTTTTGATTTGTATTTCCCTAATAGCTAGTGATGTTGAATATCTTTTCATGTGCTTTTTAGCCATTTGTATTTCTTCCTTGGAGAAGTGTCTTTTCAAGTTGCTTGCATATTTTCCAAATGGGTTGTTTGTCTTTTTATTTTTGAGGTGTAGGATTTCTTTATATATGTGGGATATTAGGCTCTTTTCAGATATATGGTTACCAAATATCATCTCCCAATGGGTAGGCTACCTTTTCATTTTCTTGATAACTTCCTTTAAGGTGCAAAAGTTTTTAATTTTGAAGAGATCCCAATTATCTATTTTTTTCTTTCACTGCCTGTGCTTTGGGTGTGAAGTTCTTGAAACCATTTCCTATTACAAGGTCCTGTAGATGCTTCCCTACATTATCATCCAAGGTTTTTATGGTCTTGGTTCTTATATTTAGATCTTGTTCCATCTTGAGTAGATCTTGTTCCATCTTGAGGTGTGAGATGGTGTTTCTTTCTCATTCTTTGATAAGGATATTCAGTTCTCCAAGCACCATTTTTTGAAGAAGCTATTCTCTCCCAGTTGAGTGGATTTGGTGGCTTTGTTGAATATCAGATGACTGAATATGTGAGGATCTATATCAATTCAGTTACTTTGGTTGGTATGTCTATCTTTGTGCCAATACCAATCAGTTTTGACCACTGTAGGACTGTATTATGTTTTAAATCAGGTAGTGTGATTCCTCCAACGTCATTTTTCCTTTTCATTAAATCTTTACCTATTCAGGGCCCCTTACCCTTCCAAGTAAGTTTTGTAGTTAGTTTTTCCAATTCAGTGAAAAATGCTGTGTTGATTTTTATTGAGATTACATTAAATCTGCAGATTAATTTGGGGAGCATAGACATCTTAATGATGTTTAGTCTTCCTATCCATGAACAGGGAATATTCTTCCACTTATTTAAGCTTTCTTTGATTTTCTTTAGCAATGTTGTGTGGCTTTCTGTGTATAAGTCATTCGCATCTTTAGATAAATTTATTCCTAGGTATTTGATTCTTTTACTTACTATTATAAGTGGTTTTTTTTCCTTGATTTCCTCCTCAGATTGCTTGTTATTGGTGTACTGACATGCTGATGATTTTTGAGCATTGATCTCATAGCCTGTGACTTTACTGAACTCCTTTATAAGTTCTAGAAGCTTTGTTGTACATTTCTCAGGGCTTTTTATGCATAGGATCGTGTCATCCGGAAATAGTGAAATTTTTACTTCTTCCTTTCCTATTTGGATGCCTTTTATATCTTTTTCTTGCCTCAGTGCTCAAACAAGTACTTCTAAGACAATGTTAAATGGGGGCAATGATATTGGGCATCTTTGCCTTGTTCCCAATCTTAGAGGGAAAGCTTTTAGGATTTCACCATTGTTTACAATGTGAGTTGTGGGTTTTTCATATATACTCTTTATCATGTAGGGAAAGTTTCCTTCTATTCTTATTCTTTGCAGTATTTTTATAAGGAAGGGATGCTGTATATTGTCAAATGCTTTTTCTGCATCTATGGAGATGATCATGTGATTTTTTCTTTGATCTGTATATGAGCTGTATTACAATGATTGATTTTCTTATGTTGAACCATCTTTGCATACCTGGGATGAAACCCACTTGGTCATGGTATATAACTCATTTGATGTGTTGTTGAATATGATTAAAAAGTATTTTGTTAAAGATTTTAGCATCTACCTTCATTAGAGAGATTGGTCTGTAATATTCCTTTCTTGTGGCATCTTTGGCTTTGGTATTAGGGTAATGTTGGCATCACAGAATGAGTTAGGAAATATTCCTGTTATGTCTATTTTAGGAAGAGTTTAAGCAGGATGGGTGTTTGTTCTTTCTGGAATGTTTGGTAGAATTCACCTGTGAAGTCATCTGGTCCTGGGCTCCTCTTGGTTGTGAGGATTTTAATGATAAATTCAATCTCATTACTTGTGATTCATCTATTGCGTTCACCAATTTATTCTTTTACCAGTGTAGGCTGCTTTTGTGTTTCTAGGAATTTGTTCATTTCTGTAAATTATCATTCTTGTTGCCATATGATTTTTCAAAGTATCCTCTTATGATACTCTTTATTTCTGTGGGTCAGTGGTGATACCTCCTTCCTTGTTCCTTATTTTGTGTATTTGCATCTTCTTTCTTTTTTTCTTTGTTAGTCTAGGTAAGGGTTTGTCAATTAATTTGGTCTTCTCAAAGAACCAGATTTTTCTTCTGTTTATTTTTTCTAGTGCTTTTTATTTTCTATTTCATTTAGTTCTACTCTAATTTTTGTCATTTCCTTCTTTCTATTTCCTTTTCGGTTAGTTTGTTATTCTTTTGGTAATTCCTCCAGGTGTGCAGTGAGGTCTTCAATTTTAGTTCTTTCTTCTTTTTTGATATATGCATTTTTGGCTACAAATTTCTCTCTCAGTACAGCTTTTGCTGCATCCCATAGGTTTTGATATATTGTATACTCATTTTCATTCATTTTAAGTTAGTTATTGATTTTCTTTGAGATTTTCTCATTGACCCACTGTTTGTCTTAGAGTGTGTTGGTAACTTCTATATCTTTGTGCTGAATCTGGTTTCTTTGACCCTTACTGATTGCCAGCTTCATTTCATTGTGTTCAGAGAAATTACTTTGTATAATCCCAATGTTTCTGAATTCATTGAGAATTTCTCTGTGACCTAGCATTTGGTCTGTCTTGGAGTATGACTCATGTGCACTTAAGAAGAATGTATATCCTACCATATTTGGGTGTGGTGTTCTGTATATGTCTATTAGATCCAGAATCTCTAATGTACTATTCAAAGACGTTGTTTCTTTATTGATTCTCTGTCAATATGTTCTGTCTATTGATGATAATAGTGTATTGAAGTCCCCCACTATAATTGTAGAGGCATTTATTTCTCCACTTAGTTTTTCCAGTGTTCACCTCAAGTATTTTGAGGCACTCCCTTTAGGTGCATAAATGTTTACGACTATTCTTTCCTCTGAAAGATATCCCTTTCACTAACATATAGTGTCCATCTTTGTCTCTTAAAATAGTTTTGCATTTAAAGTCTTTTTTGTTTGCTATTATTACAGCTTCTCACACCCATTTGGTTATTGTATGCTTGTAAGATTGTTTTCCAGCCATTCACTTTCAGCATCCTTGAATCCCTAAATCTAAGGTGGGTTTCTTGTAGACAACATATAGATAGGTTGTATTTCTTTATCCATTCTGCCAATCTGTGTCTCTTGACTGGTGAGTTTAATCCATTAACATTCAGTGTTATTGCTTCAAGGAATTACTTACATTAGCCATATTTTCTTTGGGTTTATATATGTCATATGTTGCTTTTATTTCTATTTTTGTCTCTTCAGTTGTTTTTTCACTCTCCTCCAACTTTTTCTTTCCTATTTTTTCCTTTCAAGCTGCAGAACTCACTTTAGAATTTCTTGAAGGGCAGGGTTCTTATTGGCATACTTTTTTTATTTCTGATTCTCTGTGAATATTTTGAACTCTCCATCATTTCTGAATGCCAGCTTTACTGGATAGAGAATTCTCAGCTGGACTTTTTTTTTTTCCTTTTAGTATGTTAACTATGTCACACTACTGCCTTCTTGCCTCCATGGTTTCAGATGAGATATCAGCACTTAATATTATTGAGTTTCCCTTGTTTGTGATGGTTCTCTTTTCTCTTGCTGCTTTCAGCATTTTCTCTTTGTCTGAGCATTGGACTATTTTCCAAGTATATGTTTTGGAGGTAGGCCTGTGGGGATTTATACTGTTTGGGGCTTGCCATGCTTCTTATACATGTATGTCCAACCCTCTCCATAGAATTGGGAAGTTTTCAGCCAGTATTCCATCCAACACTCCTTCTGTCCCCTTTCCCTTCTCTTCTCCCTTTGGGATGCCTATATTGCATATGTTTGTGCATTTTTTGTTGTCATTCAAATCCCCAATTCCCTGCTGTATTTTTTCTATCTTTTTATCTATCTGTTTTAATATTTGTTTAATTTCAGATGTACTGTGTTCCACATCAATAAGTCTTTCCTCTGCCTTTTCAAATCTGCTCTTATGTGATTCCAGTGACTTTTTGGTTTCTTGGATTGTGCCATTCATCATCATCATATCCATTATCTTTTAATGTATGCTTACTATTTTTTCAGTATGGTCTTCCAGCGTCTTCTTAATATCCTTAATCTCTCCTTCACTTCATTAAGTTGGTCCATGATATTTATTTGAACAGCTTTGATTAGTTGTGCAATGTTATGCATATCTTCCTGGTTTTTAGTTTTTTCACTGGACTAGGCCATGTCTTCCTGGTCCTTAGTATGGTTTGTAATTTCTTGTTGCTGTCTTGTAATCTTTTTATCATGATTGGTTCATTCAGTTGATTAGCTTCTCTCTTTACTTTAGGGTTTTATTTAATTGCTGTTTCTGTGTGTGTGTTAAATTTTCTCTTTACCACTTTGTTCTCATTCTATTTATTTCCTGTTGTCTATGTTCCCATGAAGAAAAATATTAGGTCCAGAGAAAGTGAAAGAGGGAAGAAAAATAAAAGGATAATAATAGTAATCATTAGAAGAGGATCTGTATAAGATCTTCAAAAATGATTATTTAACTCATGTAAGCAGTGTAGAGGAATAGGAATTAAAAAGTGGAGTATCAATAATGAAATGGGAAACCAAAGAAAGAAAAATATATAGAATGAATGAATAGGTCAGGATGATGGTGAGAGAGGGAAAGAGAAAAGAAAAGACAAAAAAAAGTTAATAAAAATAAGAAAATAGGATATTCAAGATAGAAATAAAATCCAGAAAAATTGAGGACTAAACAAAGAGATATGGAATGTAAGAACAACAACAGAAAGTGGAAGATAGAATGAAGAAAGAATTAAAAAAGATAGCATTGGTAGACAAAACTGAAATACACAGAAATGGAGAAATCAATGAAGAGGAAACAAAGAAACCAAAAATCAAGCCAACTCTGCCTTGAGGAATTTATATCTTTGCTCAGCTCCCTCCAGATCAATGCCCTAAAGCCTCCTACTCTGTGGGTTCCCAAGACAGCTCACTCGGGCAGGATTTTGCACCCACTCAGCCATTTTTTGCATGAGAGATCTGTCTATGTTGCTTTGAAAGAAAAAAAATAGGACCAGAAAAAAGGAAAGATATAGGAAGACAAAAAGAATGATGATGATGATTATAGTAAAACATAGGAGAGCTACCATACAAGACCTAGGAAATTGAAAAATTAACACAAGTAAGAAGTACAGAGGAATAAGATTAGGTAAGTGGAATAGAAACAATGAAACAAAAAACAGAATTCAGAAAAAAAATGTATAGAATGAATTAAAAAGCTGAAATGGCAAGAAGATAGGCAGGAGTCCTCCACTGATCTATTCTGCCTCCTTGGGTAAATTAGCCTTTCAGAAGGCTATCCACCTCTTTTCCCTTGGGCAGGTTAGAACCCCACAGTCAGCTGGAATGGTGCTGATAGCCACCTTTCTCTGCACCCTCACTGATATAATTCCTCTCTTTACCTAGGTGGCTGGATGTGACTGCCTGCCTGAGGTGATCCCCCTCCCCTCTCCCTGTTGAGTCAGGATCCCTTCTGAAATTCAAGGGGAGCTCAGCTGGCTAAATTTGTCACATAGAAACCATTCACCACCCTCCAAGATCCCTCTTCCTCACAAGGGATCTTCCATCACACTCCTATTTGGAGAAGGGGCCTAGCTTCTCTCCCTAGTCTGTCCACTCTGAGGGCCAGTATGTTTGTCTCTTCCAGCCACTGAGGTAAGCA
The DNA here is from genome assembly GCA_026826555.1 of Tolypeutes matacus. NCBI lineage: Eukaryota > Metazoa > Chordata > Mammalia > Cingulata > Chlamyphoridae > Tolypeutes > Tolypeutes matacus. The sequence goes on along the minus strand of JAKSZT010054155.1, from coordinate 425,608 downwards.
ATCTATGATTATTCCTGGTTTCCCTATCTGTCCAGTACCCTCCTAGATGACTCAAAGCACCTTCCCATGGAGGTAGACATCTGCTCTAATATCAGATGCAATTTGCTAGGAGTTTTACCATGGCTTAATATCTCAGGGATGGGGTTAGGGAGCCCTTCCCAGCAGCCAAGAGGTTTAACAACTCACGGTTACTTGTTTTGGTTTTTTTGTGTCTTTGTTCCTCACTCTTCTGGGAGTTGGTAAGCAGTGTGCTGGCTTGCTGTGCCCCAAAGCAGTTCCCCAGGGTAGCCTCTGGCTTTTTCTTTGTTGTTTTAGTGAGAGCTAGGCCTTATCTCCCTAGCCCTTTCACCATGTTCCCACAATGTGCATAATTCTTTTCATGTGGTTTTGCATTGTTTGCAAGTATTTTGTTGAGGATTTTTGCATCTATATTCATTATAGATATTGGTCTGTAATTTGCTTTTTTCAGAGTATCTTTACCCAGTTTTGGTATTACGGTGATGTTGGCTTCATAGAATGAGTTCAGTTGAATGATATACTCTCATAAATTTTTAAATGAAAAAATATTGGGACTGATTCCTCCAGAAATTTTAGATGGGAATGACTCAATTTATAATCTTCATGAAATAATGCCACTCCCCTAGCCTTCACAAACCTCTGGTAATAGTGAAGAGAGGGTTTGTTGGATGTTGTGTTCCAGATGATGAATATCAGGTTGCCCATGGTGCAGATTCTGTGATGGAGATTAGAATCCTGGAAACATATTGATAATTGATTTAAGATTAATATTTACTGGGGAAAAAATAAAGATAATTTTGGCAGAATTAGAAATAAACTGACATGTACTCACAAGAGACCTTTGCTGAACCCACAGGGAAATCTGAAGCTGTTGTGATCATTCAGCTATGTCCCAAATCGAGAGCTTGCCTCAGGATCTATACTCCCACATGAGCAGCCTTTGGTACAGACTGATACAAAGAGAGCGATATGTCCCTAGATGCATTAGCTGTCTCCATCAAAGAGCAATTCCCTAGAGTAGTCCAACATCTGAGAGGAATCAACTGGCAACATTTGCAATAACATAGGGTACTGATCCAAGAAGAATTTGTCATAATCATCTGACAGGGAAGGAAATAAAAAACTTTGATCATGAATTATTTGACTTGTTATGTGGTTATTTTCATAGACAACTGTGTCTTGAAAGGCAAATAGGCCCAATAGTCAGAGCTTCATTCATTACTTTTTATGAAAAGAGAACTCACTCTAGGTTCGACTATTTCTACCCTGGTCAGTGCAAATGGCTTGGCAGAATGGTCAAGAGGACAGATGGAGAATCATTAGAAGATCATAGAAAAGGAGTTTTGGGATAAAGAGATATGGATGGACATATCCAAACAGGTTGGATTATGTTGATTATGAGGAGATCCAGTTGGGTAATTCTATTTCCTTGTCATACACAGACAGAAATGGACAACTGTAGCAAGCATAAGAATAAGATAGTAGGTCACATGACCAGGTAAACCACCAGTGCATTGGTTGTGGTCTTAAAGTCAGGTTGTCCCACTAAACTTCATTTAATCTTTCTTTAGTAAAAGAAGCTCAGTTGAATCATGGATAAGCTTTTTCAAAACGTAAATGAAGAAATGAATCTAAATGGAATTTTCTTTGACATGCCAAATATACCGATAACAGGATATTGATCAATTCCTCTAGTGTCAGCTCAAGCCCAGGGATCCTTTGAAGACTGTGTGGAACATCTCAGAATTTTACTACCAAAGAGAAACGAATCATGAGTTTTTCAATTTTTGCCATGATTAGTGTTGGGCTACTCTTGGATGTGAAAAATGACCAGATTGCCCTTCACTTGAGACCAGAATGTCCCCACAACCAGATGAAACTCAACAGGATGAGAGTCATTTATGCTTGCTGGAATGAGTCATTGGTGTCTGTGGAAAGACAGATGCCAAAGAGATAGATGGGGCTCCATTTGCAATTCCAGAAATTCTTCAGCTTCCCTAATATCTTTAAGTCATTCATCATTTTTCAACTATATTGCCTTAGTTTTCCAAGGCTGCTATGACAAATACCACACACAATGGGCTAGCTTAACCACAAAAATTTACCATCACATGATTTTGGAGAATAGAAATACAAAATCAAGGTCTCCGTACTCCATGCTGTTCCCTGAGTCTGTAGAATTCGAGTGCTGACTTGCCAAAATCATTGTGGTTCTTTGGTTTGCACCTCTTTCTCACTCTGACTTCTAATACTGCTGGCTTCTGACTTCTGACTTCTTTTGAGTTCTAACTTCTACTGACTGACTGCATCTGAATTTCTGCAGCCTTCTATGGACTCAAATCATATGGGTTAAGGCCTACCCTGACTCAATTTGGGATGATCTATGTAGGTTCTAAAAAAATAAAGCAACACCTTAATTAGCGATAGCATTTTTAAATGTCTTACTTTCAAATGGGTTCACCCTAATAAGAATGCAGTTTAAGACTCGAATATGATTTTTATGGGGAATACGAGGCAATTTCCAAACACACCATCACTTCTGCCCTAATCCAGCTTAAATTTGATTGCCCATTATTACCTTGCATACACTTTCAACTCCCTTACTCCCTATTGCTTTGTCATATTTGTTTCAGTAAATTATAGCATGAAATAAATGAAACTCTTCCCATAATCCATGCCAGCATCTTTACAGCATAATACTAACAGAGGAAAACATAACTGTACTGACTGTTCTACCTTAATCTTCATGCTCACAAACCTCAAGTGGGCCTTCAATGCTGCCCAAGAATCACACTAAATTTCTAAGATCCATTTCCTGTTAAACTCTCTTAAATATTTCATACTGATTTGTCTCTCCTAATACCTTCAAATTAATCAATCCCATTCTTCTTTCTGAGCAATTGACTTTAACTCACACTTCTCTCAGAAATGTTTGATGTTCTTTAAGAAAATAACTTTAGATTTCCCTATCGCTGGTTTTTTTGGGTCTGTGCACATATATTTTATCTTATCTCTTATTACTATGGTGGAACTGCCTGTAGCCACAAAACTATACTTGTGTACTAGTTCCCACTGCTCCCGCCCACTGAAGGACATCATTTCATCAATCTTCCCTTCTCTTTCTGTATCATCATGTTGTCTTTCTTTAATGCATAATCCTTTTCAGAATATGAATATTTTCTCTCTCACCCACTCACATTGTTTTAGCTACCATATATAGCTGGATTCAACTAAACAGCTTGAACCAGATATGCACCCTAAACACTTGACTCAAATATAACTACCTACTTGATATCTCCACTTGGATTTCTAAATGGTTTATTCAACTAAAATGTGCAAAACTATCTTTGGTAATCCTACCCATAACAATTTATTTACTGCTTCTTTAATAAATTCCTTATCTCTGAAATTTCAAAAGTTAACTAAAGTTAACTAAACTTTTCAAAAGTAAATAAACTTTTCTTCTCTTTTCTCACATCAACATTTTTAAAATTTATACTGTTACTAGATTTTAACTATTTTTCATCATCATCTTTGTTATTACTCGGGTCCAAGCCATGAAAACCTTTTATTCTGTTGCACTCCTTCAACACAATTTTCCTTACTTCTCAATTGCCCTCTGAGTTTCATCTTCAACTCATTTGCCATTGTGAGCTTTTGAAAACAGACAGGTTGGCCAGGTTTTCTACTTATTGACCTACTATGTCAACAAGATAGAATGCCAAAATTGTTACATGTTCCCATTAGGCCCTATATAACTTTCTGTCTGTCATCTCTCCACTTGTCAGTTTAAACACATCACATACTGTTTTCTCATTGTTCACTCATGTGTCTATTTCAGTTTTGAATATACTCTTGTTAGATTTCCTACACTCCTATAGTAAACCACATGGTGACCCTTATGTCTTCTTCCTGCAAGGTCATCATGTCAATCCTGCTCACATTTCATTGGCCAAAACATTCCACATAGCCCTGACGAAGTTTAACAGAGTGAATAATTAGTTTACATATTTTTTTTTCTTTTTTCTGATACTTGGTCATTTGATTTTGCAGAAACCCTCAGCTACTTGTGAGCAGTTCTTTAAATTACATATCCAACTCAATTTTTTAAAACTTCTTTAAGATTTCTCTTTCACTGTTATTTTTTAATGACCTGAAAACTATTTTTCTTCATTATAATGTACTGGTAGACACCATGAATTGTTTTCTCACTTCCTCCTCCAGATAATGCAAAGTATTCCTTCATATTCTTTTTAAATTTAATTTCCCTAGGTGAACTCTTTTTACACCAAGGCCTGTAAGATACCTCCCTATTATCCATTACCATAGCTCTCCTTATTCTTTTAAAATTCATCAGAATTATGTGATTATCCAATGAATTTGAGTTCATTCATCAAATGGTTTATCCCATGAATGCAGGGTCTATTTGTCTTGTTAATGCTCATTTGTATTTGGAAATTGCAGCCAGAAAGATATATAATAGTAGGCATTTACTACTAATACAGAAAAATCAATTTTCAACTTCTTCTAAAAGTATTCCTATATTACTACTTAACCCAAGTTGTAGAATTAAAGCATTCATATTTGTTAATAAAAGTTTTAGATAAACTGAAGTTATATTTTGGAAAAAGGCCAATGAATAGAACAATCTTGTCCCCTGCTTCTCTCTCCTCTTCATTTAATGGAGCCATTCCTTTATTGTCAGTTAAACGCACGTATCCATCCTTCATTCAAGCATTTTCTCTCATATCTAAACCAATCATATGTGCCTTATTCATTCCTTTTTTTTTTTTTAATTTTTTTTTTTAATTAAAAAAAAATTTTTTTTTTATTCATTCCTTTTTAAATTGCTATTTGGATTTGTATGTTCTTAGAATTATATAACCTGTAAATAATCATTCTGGATTTGTGTATTGAAGTCTAAACTTTGTGACATATTTGATAACATGCAAAACCTCTGGGAAGCTCTAGTCGTTTGTATATAAAGTGAAGGTCCTAATCTAGGTAATATTAATCTAAGGAAATGTCCACTCTTGTAACTCCGTGAGTTCCCATCTTTCCTTCAAGAAAGGCCCCATGCAGTTGATTATTGATCTGAGTTGAAATTTCATAAAATGATGAAAATAAAAGGCACATCATAGTTATTTTATAAAAATATATTATTTCTGGACTTCAAAAGGTTTCTAAAATCCTTCCATTGGCTTGAAGGAATAACCTAATCATACCATAGCCCAGACTAAATAAATACCCTTTTTAAAATTTGCATTCAATATGACTTTAAACTTCCATGAATGTTATTTTCTTTCATCTGTACTTTATTCTTCCTTCTTGTTTCCAATTTTCATCCCTCATTTTTTTTTTATTATTTACCTGTATTACATCAATTTAGCATTTTAAAAAGTATCCATTTAAAAAATTTTATTGAAGTGATTAATATATGTAGTGGTATTTTATTAAACATTAAAATAATTTAAGCTCAGATACATAAATTTAATCATATATGTTCATTTCATTAGAATTCTGCTGCAATAATTAGGTCAAATGGATAGTATGGTTACCCTTTCTGGTAACCTTCTTCCTTGGGGAATGATCCCAGGATTATAAACCTGTATTGTATCTCTCAAAGTCGAATTGGTGATTAAGGACCTTAGTCTCTGCAGTATTACCAATATAAATAAGCCATATCCTAAATCTAGAGCCATTATTTCTATTGGGAGCTTCTGTTCTCTCTATTCCCTCTCAGAACTTTTGAGTTCAATATGTTTTTTAGTGTATGATCACCCTTTGGGTCTTGCTTTCCTGATTTAAAAATATGAAACTGCACATAGGAAGAATGTGATGCATCCAGAATCCTGTTTATTATTAAGGAAACGCTTGCCCCAATATTACCTCAATTGGCAGATGTACATTCCTGGTCATGTTTTTTTCTATTTAGATTATCCAAGATTTATAATTGAAATCACACAAAAAATAGAAAATCAGAAAAGAACATACAAGAAGAAGCTGGGATCTCCCACAATATCAGGTATTTCCAGAAGTATTATTTGTGAATTATATTGTGTTTAAATCACTACACCATACCCTGCATGTAGCAATGTCTAAATATATGTCAACTATTTTAGAAAAAAGGAATGGCACACAAGGTCTGCATATAAACTTGGTGATTGATTGCAGCAAAAAAATTTTAATACATATAAGCTTAACCCATCTCCAATTACAAATAAATCTCTGTTCATTGCCTTTAGCTTTCTGAATCATTGTAATGTAATTGCATCCTCCAAAGCTCATCTAACAATGATCTGACAATGTAAGATCATATCACAGAAATCAATCCAAGGTTTTCCCTTATTTTAAATATCGGATTGTGATAAACATAAAGATAACAGAAACCAATCGATGTTATTCAAATTGATAATTGTTACTGGACATATTGTTCCCCCAAAGTCAGAGAAGGAGATCCAATTTCAAAGTCACACCTTTTATGCTCATCTACATTATACTCTAAAGATGGCTTTAGCATTTATTCAAATAAAAATTTGTTGTAGAGAGATATTTAAGCTACTGGCATTTGTTTCCATGTTTAATTTTGCTCATTGTTATCTCCAGTGCTGAACTCAGTGTCTCTCACATTATAGATTTTTGAATTTTTATAGTAAATGGAAAAAGTGATGTGTTGTACAAAATTTACAAGATAGACAGGTAAAACTAGTTTTGGCATCAGAAGCCTTGTCCTTTTCTGAGTTTAGTCATTAAATTCACCTCCTGCGGTCACAGATCAATCGTGAAGCTAACTGGTGACAGACAAAATAAAGTCTTCAAGGAACCTGGAGACTTTAAGGGTCATGGTTACATAAAGACTGATGCCATCTAGTATTCCTCCATCCAGAATTCTCATATTATGAAGACTCAGTAAAGCTTTGCATTCAGCTATAGATGAAGAGCATCAAGCTCAAAGATCTAGCAGCTCTCAAATGTTGTGAAGGGAAAATAAAGGATTTGGGAAATTTGGAAAGCAGGTAGATTATTGTCATTTCAATTTTGGTTATTATACCCTTGCCTTGAGCAAATGACCTGGCTTTACATCACACAAAATATAAAATAAATATAAATAAAAATATAAAATAGATATAAAACTAAAATTAGAAATATATTTATCATAAATACAATAAAAAGATAATTCAATATAAAATGATGTAACACTTCACATACCACAACAGATGCATAGATAAAAAATAGGAATTTTTTTAAGCAAGCAGAAGGAAAGAAATAATAAAGATTAGAGCAGAAATAAATGAAAATGAGAATAGAAAAACAATAGAGAAAATCAACAAAACCAAAAGCTGGTTCTTTGAGAAGATCAATAAAATTGACAAACCCCTTGCTAGACTAACAAAGAAAAAAAGAGAGAAGATGCAAATAAATACAATCAGAAATGAAAGGGGGGAAGTTACAAATGACCTCACAGAAATAAAAAGAATCATAAGAGGATATTATGAGAAACTATATGCCAACAAACTAAACAACCTAGATGAACTGGACAAATTTCTAGTAATGCACAACCAACCTACACTGATGCTACAAGAAATACAAGAACTTAACAAACCAATCACAATTAAGGAGATTGAATCCGTCATCAAAAATCTCCCAGCAAAGAAAAGTCCAGGACCAGTTGGCTTCACAGGTGAATCCAAGCATTCCAAAAAGAATCAACACCAATCCTGTTTAAAGTCTTCCAAAAAATTGAAGAGGAGGGAAAATTACCCAACACATTTTATGAAGCTGACATCATCATAATACCAAAGCCAGATAAAGATTCCACAAGAAAAGAAAATTACAGACCAATCTCTCTAATGAACATAGATGCAAAAATTCTCAAGAAAATACTTGCAAATCGAATCCAACAGCATATCAAAAGACTTACACATCACGACCAAGTGGGATTTATTCCTGGTATGCAAGGCTGGTTCAACATAAGAAAATCAATCAATGTAATGCACCACATTAACAAATTGAAGGGAAAAAAAACATATGATCATCTCAATAGGTGCAGAAAAGGCATTCGACAAAATCCAACATCCTTTTTGATAAAAATACTTCAAATGATAGGAATAAAAGGAAAATTCCTCAATATGATAAAAGGCATATATGAAAAACCCACAACCAAAATCATACTCAATGGGGAAAGGTTGAAAGCTTTCCCTCTAAGATCAGGAACAAGACAAGGATGCCCACTGTCAGCATTGTTATTCAACAATGTACTAGAAGTTCTAGCAAGGGCAATTAGACAAGAAAAAAAAATTAAAGGCGTCCAAATAGGAAAAGAGGAAGTAAAACTCTCACTGTTTGCGAATGACATGATCCTGTATTTAGAAAATCCTGAAATATCCACAACAAAGCTACTTGAACTAATAAATGAGTTCAGCAAAGTGGCAGGATACAAGATCAACACGCAAAAATCAATCATGTTTTTGTACACAAGTACTGAACAACCTGAGGAAGAAATCAGGAGGAAAATTCCATTTTCAATAGCAACAAAAAGGCTCAAATACCTAGGAGTTAATTTAATCAAAGAAGTACAGGACCTATATGCAGAAAACTACAAAACAATGCTAAAAGAAATTTAAAAAGACCTAAACAAATGGAAAGACATTCCGTGTTCATGGATTGGAAGAATAAATATTGTGAAGATGTCAATCTTGCCCAAACTGATTTATAGATTCAATGCAATACCAATCAAAATTCCAACAGCTTACTTTACAGAATTAGAGAAGACAATTACCAAATTCATCTGTAAGGGTAAGTGAACCCACATAGCCAAAAGCATTCTAAGAAAGAAGAGCAATGTGGGAGGAATTTCACTGCCTGACCTTGAAACATATCACAAAGCTACAGTGGTCAAAACAGTATGGTACTGGCATAAAGACAGACACATTGATCAGTGGAATAAAATTGAGAACCCAGAAATATACCCTCACTATATAGTCAACTGGATTTTGACAAACCCTCCAATCTTATGCTAATGGGAAAAAACAGTCTCTTCAACAAATGGTGTTGGGAGAACTGGATATCTATAACCAAAAGAATGAAGGAGGACCCCTATCTCACTCTCTATACAAGAATCAACTCAAAATGGATCAAAGGTCTAAATATAAAAGCCAGGACCATAAAACTCCTAGAAGAAAATGTAGGGAAACATCTTCAAGACCTTGTAGTAGGTGGTGGTTTCTTGGACCTTACACCCACAGCACGTGCAACAAAAGAAAAAAAATAGATAAATGGGACCTCCTCAAAAGTAAACACTTTTGCACCTCACAGGACTTTGTCAGAAGGGTGAAAAGGCAGCCAACTCAATGGGAAAAAATATTTAGAAATCACATATCTGATAAGTGTTTAATATCCCGGATATATAAAGAAATGTTACAACTCAACAGTAAAAAGACAAATGACCCAATTAAAAAATGGGCAATAGACTTGAATAGACATTTCTCCAAAGAAGAAACACAAATGGCAAAAAAACACATGAAGAAATGCTCAACATCACTCATGATTAGGGAAATGCAAATCAAAACTACAATGAGATATCATTTCACATCTATCAGAATGGCCATTATTAAAAAGACAGAGAACTACGAATGTTGGAGAGGATATGGAGAGATAAGAACACTTCCTCACTATTGGTGGGAATACAGAATGGTACAGCCACTATGGAGGACTGTTTGGCAATTCCTAAAGAAGTTGAATATAGACTTGCCACGTGACCCTGCAATACCACTACTGGGTATATACCAGAAGAACTGAGAGCAGTGACAGGAACAGACATCTGCACACTGATGTTCATAGCAATATTATTCACCATTGCCAAAAGTTGGAAACAACCCAGGTGTCCATCAATAGAAGAATGGATAAACAAACTGTATTCTATTCACACGATGGAATATTATGCAGCTGTAAGAAGAAATGAAGTCATAAAGCATATGGCAACATGGATGAAGCTGGAGGACATTATGTTGAGTGAAGCAAGCCAGACACAAAAGTACAAATACTGTATGAATGCGTTATTATGAACCAAATATATTGTGTAACATATTGATTCAAAAAAAATTTTATATGTATCCATTACATTTAATTGACAAAATAGGAATATTATGAAAATATGCATGCACTTACACAAAAAGAAGTTTCTTAGCAATTCCTGAAAGCTATGTATTACTGTTTATGAATATTATAAACTCTAATAATAGGAATAATAAACTTATAATCCAACTTTTTCATTTCCTATATTCTAAGACTTGGGACATGTTTCAGTGTGAGTTTATGTATGTGAGAGAGAGGGAAGGAAGTGAGAGAAATAGATGAAGAGGTTAAGGGATGGGGAATTTCTGCTTGAAGCTACTTCTCTAGTGAATGACAGAACACAGTGAGAGGACAGAGAATGGACTGTCTGATTACAGTGTATGCAATATTCATAGTCAAAACTACTCACTATTAAATGGAGGATTTACTTTCATTCATTATGTTTATTTATATTGAGAAATATGTATGTGTATTGTTCAAAATATTAATTGACAAATGTAAAGAATTATAAATAAAAAGTTTTATTTTTTACCTAGGAATCAATTTACCAAGAAATTTAAATTTCTAAAGAATCATGAATTAATGTGCTATTATTATACCTCTTTTGAGCCAGAACTCATAAATATTTCCTATTCTGATTTTTTTTTTAGTGTACCTCTATTATGATGATAATATTGTTTTAGTAGTGATTCTCACAGCAAGTATTCTGGGGCTTAACACTGTTGCTTGGCCCCTTTCTATCCTCCCAATAAAGGAATAAACTTATTCATTTATGCCTTCTGTTCAACATCTACTTATTAGTAGACATTGCCCTATGCATTGCATAAAAACCAATGGGGGGTGGGGGATGGATAAGATGTCTCATCTCATGGCTGTTACATATTGTGGTGAGAAAAAAAAACAATATAAAGAAATAAATGTAAAAAAATGCCAGTGGTGGCTATTATTAAAGAAGAAATAAAGAAGGATATAGGATATATTCTTGTATATTTATAGACTGAGGAATACTTAGCTGGTAATAAAATAGTGGAGAAGATACCTGAATAAATTAAGGAAATAAGCCATGACAAATCTAGGTAATGAGATTTCCGAGGGTCAGAGGTGAGTAATTTTTTCTTTTAACAACTGTTTTAAGCACTTTTATACTTATTGATATGCAGAAAAAGTTTAATTTCATTACCTCATATTTTATTTTATGCCTTCTTTTCTTTATTAAAAAATCTTACACTATGTAGTGTACTTTTAACATTTTTTTTTATATTTAAGAAAATTTGTATATTTGTTCTGTTATCTTTATAACAACACTTTAATATCATACACTTAGTTGCCCTTAACTTTACAAAGCCTCAATTGGGACCTTAGTATAAGCAAAAATAATATAGTTTCTAAAATTTTCCTCTCTCTCCTTTTCCTTCCTTTATCATCAATTTTGGTGAATAATTTTATCCTCATGTTTATTCCTGTATTATTAAGTATGAGAAGCTTTTACTATTTAATTTATCAACTTTCAATATGCTTTCATTGCCACCTACAAAATACATAGCAGCTATACAGCTTATTCTCTCCCATTTTCTTCAAATTCTTTCCTACCAATTTGATTCTTGATTCACATCTTTCTCTTGTCTGTTCATTGCCTCTCCTTTTCTGGTCATAATTTTCTGAATTCTAACATGTCTGTTTCATGATGTTCTCTTTTTAAGAGAATTTTATTGCTTTACTAAAGATTTTTTTGTTTCTAAATCAAGTGTGAATTTTCTGCTCTGCTACTTGATAATTTTGGGGGGAACTTATTACTTCTGCTAAGCAGTGGGCTACTTTTTTATTTTAGATTTTCTTATAGTATTTTGTAAGGACCCTGCATTTTCATATGTCATTATTTAGGGGTTGGACTTCATTTTCTAGGTATCATCATGTGGGTCCAACAGGAGTACAGAGGTTGGCAGGTTTCTTGGTTTCTGCTTTCTATTTCAGTGCTGTGTACATTCCTGGAGTCTTCTCCAGCACTCACTTCTTGCCCTCCCCTGACCCCAGCCATCCTGGGATGGTGATGCCCTCAGTTTTGTCAGTGCCACTCTGCTAGCCACATCATCTCCCATCCATGATATGTCCACACTTTTCTCTACGTTATTCCCGATTGCTCCCTGCCTTGTTGTCTATCAGACTTTCCACAGCAGTTCACCCTTGTGAAAGGGTTTACTTTCCATTTAGGGGGGAGTTCATTCCTGATATTTTGTGGCATTTCCACCACCAGTGGCCCCCCTATATCCTGGTATTCTCCTCAGGACCTTCTGAACACAATCTGGGTTTTCTGCACAATTCTGATGAGTCTTGGTGTGTGTTTTTCTTCTGTATATGTAATTTAAAATTGGCAGGTTCCTTTGTCTCCTCTTTTAATGAAGGTATCACTTTGGCTTTCCTTTATCATAAATTTCTCTGCTTGTTTACTGTGTATTATAAGAATAGAAGTGGACAGATAAAGAATTGCAGATGATCTAAAGGCTCCTATCAACACCTAGAACTTCCTAATTTATATTTGAAATTTTCTGGCCTCTGTGAATTAGGTGAACTGGATGAAGAATTCACTGGGTTATCAGTTAGGAGGTTCCAGCAGAAGTCCAAACAGAAGATGGTGGTGAATGGGAAAGGATAGTGGTAGAGAAGGTTATGAGACTTGCCAAAGTAAACACACACATGCACACACACATATGTGTGTATATGTGTGTACATTATTTCATAAGAAATCTTTTTAATCTTACTGCTTTCTCAGTACATGATTAGTTAGTGGGCACATGCAGTGCTTGGATTCTCAGTGGTGATTGTTTTACATTATCTACACTTATGAGCAAAACTAGTAACTAAAAACACAAGACATGAACAAAGTGCTTATGAGACTAAATATTATTTCATATTTCCTCTTTCTCTTAAATGATCCAAGTACAAATGGAGAAGACTTTTTAAAATGTTTCTTTGCTCAATGAGGGATTTTGCATTATTTTGTTTTTGCGTTGCCTTAGAGAAAAAGTAGTCTTTAATTCCAAATCTCTGGCCATGGAGAATTTTATGTATAGTTGTACTAGTATATGATAATGTACATTTTCATTATTTATGATTGCATGTGGCAAACATTATGACAATGATGCCCAATGACTAGAAGAGACTATTTGTGATTTTTCTTTGTCATCTCTTTTACTTTTGTCTCATTTATTTTTATTTAATTTCTGATGTAATTTTACATACATACATGTGCAATTATAGCTACATGGTAATATTTACACAAGTTTTATTTTTACACATCCTGAATCATATTTTGGTTAGACATCTGGCAATAAAACATTGATTTTACCTTTAGGATACTGGCAAACATTTATATATATATAAAAGCAATTATTTGCATAGAAAAGAAAAAGGGATCATTTGCTTCAATGAATAAATAATATTAATGTATAGATATATAAGTGTAAAATGGGCAAAGTACAGAAATAAGGAAAGAGAAACAATAAATACAAATAAAAATAGATATATTCCCCTTAAAAATATTAAAACTGATTTTCAACAATCACTAAAAGTTTAATAATAAGGAATTTTTAAAAAATCAATTTTATTTGATACATATTAATAAGCGTACATTTTTTGAGAAGTTGTGATTTAACAAACAATTTTGCATACCATACAGGATTCCCATTCATTGTCCCTTCAGCAACAACTTACATTATTGTGACAAATTTGTTACAAATGATGAATGAACATCTCAAAATATTAATGCTGCCTATAGTGTATAGCTTATATTGGGTGTGTTTTTATGCTTTTTATATAAGCAAATCTAAAACCAAATTTGGTATTTTGCTATAAGTATTGCATGTGTACATATATGTGTGTGTATTTCAAAATACTATAAATTCAAAATTAGACATTTATTTTAAGAAATATTGATGATTTGATTTTTGACCACCTATTAAATGTGTTATGCCCTTTAAATTAATAAATATAAGCATTTGTAAGGCACGCAACTTGTCAGTTGAGATACAGATGATAAGAAAGGTAGTTGATGGTAAAATGCCAATCTTTTAAATGTCACTAAGTTGTTTGCCCCAGTACACCAAAAGATTGACAATGATCTTGTTTGAACAAAGATATAAATAAATGCTAATTTTCCATTTATATTTTTCTTTACGTTTTATATATTTAATATTAAGATATGATTTGTTCAACATAAATTTTAAAAAATAATGAGCAAGTGACTAAGCAGCATTTAAACTGTTTTGAAAACTAACATTCCACTTGTGGGTTTTAAAATTACAAAGGTGAGAAACTTTAGCGGAATTATCTATTTAAAAAAAGAGGATGGCAACCTACTTCTCTAACTTTCAAAATATTCAAGCCACTTAATTGAGAGAGGATAATCTGAAAAAAAATTGAAAAAGAGAAGGAGGTGAGAAGTGAAGGAGAAATGGCACAATGCTTAGATGACACATTTCTCTGGGCCTTTAATGAAAAATGTCAGGTTATCATATCCAAATATCCAACTCTGTATGATGGTAATGCCAATGTCCAAAATAAGTGGATATCAGGTTGATGTTACTTCTATTTTCATGTACTTCACCAGTCCCTTCTTCCCAAGACAAACCCTTCAGAGATACCCTCCTCTGCCACCTCACTCTAAACTGCTCATGATACCAGGACTACCAACACTTAAACTGCACTCTCTCCATACAGCCTCAAGATGTCATTTATACCAGTGCTGTCTTCATACCTGTCCATTGATAATTAAAATTTATGATTCAACACTAGTCCTCAAATCACAATTTATAAAATAGAGTCTCCAAAATGAACACCAGTAAATACTACATAGAAGCCCTGTTAGAGGAAAACTGAAGGTATACCATTCTCAGTTGAATTTTGGATGGAATCATGTGGAACTTGTAATTATGTTTATATTTTTGTTGTTACTGTTAGAAAAAGTAAGATCTTATTTAAGAAAATTGGAAGGGGGTGATATTCCTTGCAAAAAATATATATGTTAAGGAAAGTGTTATAGGTTGTTACAAAATGACAGTGTGGTATACAAGGAATATAATCATACAGGAAACAATTGGGACACACCAATGCTGACCTCATCAACCTCTTTTCCTATATTTGTCCTTTCATGAACTGAAAATTGAAAGACAATGGAGGAAACCAACAGTAGCTCTCAAAAGGGATTTCTTCTGGGATTTCAGATCATCCCCAGCTTGAGAGGATCCTCTTTGTCAATACTTTACTCTTTTATATATTGAACTTTCTGGGGAATACGGCTGTCATACTGGTTTCCTGACTGGACCTCAAACTCCATACACCAATGTACTTTTTCCTCAGCAACCTTTCTTGTGTGGGCATCTGCTTCACCACCAGTGTGGCCCCTCACTTGCTGGTTACCGTGAACAAGAAAGAAAAGACCATGAGCTATGGTGGATGTGTGGTCCAACTTTATGTGGCCATGGGGTTGGTTCATGTGAATGTATCCTCTTGGCAGTCATGGCCTATGACTGCTATGCTGCTGTCTGTCAGCCTTTACATTACACATCCATTATGCATCATCGGTTGTGTGCATTCCTGGCTGGCATAGCATAGCTCAGTGGTCTCATCACCTCCCGAATTCAGTGTTCCTTACTGTGCAGCTGCCTCTGTGTGGTCACAACAAACTAGACCACATCTTCTGTGAGGTACCAGAGTTCAAGTGCTCATCAAACTGGCCTGTGTGGACACAACTTTCAGTGAGGAGAGCTCTTAGTTGCCAGTGTGCTCTTTCTCATTGTCCCTGTGTTACTCATCTTAGTCTCCTATGGCTTTGTCACCCAAGCTGTGCTAAGGATCAAATCAGCTTCAGGACATCAAAAGGCCTTTGGGACCTGTTCTTCCCACCTGGTTGTGGTCATCATTTTCTATGGAACCATCATCTTCATGTATCTTCAGCCAGCCAAAATAGCTCCAAACACCAGGGTTAGTTTTCTTCACGGTAGTCACCCCACTCTTAAGCCCCATTATATACATTCAGAGAAATGAAAATGTGAAAGGAGCCTTGAGGACACTGCTAATGTGAAATGCTCTTGGGTCAGAAAGGTTATGAGCTATAAGAATAGATTTAGAAAGTTATTTTAGGGCCATGGATTATTTGTTCTAGATGCTTTAATTTGTATAATGCCACCAAGAAGAGTAAATGGTAAGGAAGTCTACAAGGCACAAAAAATATTTGAGTCACAGTGGTTTTACATTCTTCTCCATGGTCGTTCTCATGAATCCCCAAATTTTATACTGTATCTACAAAAAACACATTGTTCTTCTTCTACCATGATATAATTTTCATTTCCCCACTCTTTATCACTGGAATACTGTTTCCACCACTAATCATCTACATATTTCTAAAGGCTCAACTAAAATGCTACCTGCTCTTTATAGCTTTCTTAAGCTACCATCTCTCTCACCTCTGAAAAAAATCTATTGTTTCATAATATATGTTTCCTTAGCACATGATATATATGTCTATTTCTACATGTTGAGGTGTATTATATATGCAAACCACACTGAAATTTTAAATGACTATTTTCCCACATCAGATTAAACACATAATAGGAAAGTTCTGCTCTACTGACTCTTTTAAAAAATGAGAAACAAAATTTAAGTCAGAGTTATGAAACCTGATACCCCACTTCCACAAATTATAAGATTGAAGTAGTAAGACTATTATTTTGGTAAAGTAATCAAATATGTGAGGTTTCTTTAAGCAGATTGACCCATGTATCTTTTAGACTCATTCCCTCTCCTTTTTTTTTTTTTTGATAAGTTTAAAAGCTTTGTAAAAGTGATATACCATAATTATGAATGAAACAATTTAAAGTGATTGCTTTTGGCCCTAACTTCTGCAATGAGAGGATTTACTTGTTCTTCACAATTTAATTATTTATAATTTCAGAAGTTGTGAGTTAGAAAAACAATCATGCTTACCCTACAAAATTCCCATACAATGCCCCTCCACCACACACCTTGTTGTGACACATTTGTTACAAATGATGAAAGAACATCTTCATAATATTACTGCTTCCTATAGTCCATAGCTTATATTTGCTGTGTTTCCCCACAAACCATCCTATTATTAACATCATATAATAGTATTATATATTTGTTATAGTTCATAAGGGAATGTTCTCATATTTGTACTGTTAACTACCATCCATTGTTCACCTCAGGGTATCTTAAATTGTGAAATATGAATCTCATATACAAACTCATTTTATTTCTAATATTTATATATTTGTCTTTCCAGAACTGAAACAAATAAACAAAACATGAAGACTTCGGAAACCCTTTGACAATAACTACATTCTTGCATTTGATCAGGATCTTAAAATCTAGTCGCCCCACCCCCCTTTAATTTTCTCTCTTTTTCTCTCCTCTCTCCTCCATTACAGGGGAATTCATGAATCTGTCAACTTGAAGTATTTCAATAGAATTTTGCAGTTAGAAGAAAATTGATTTGGCATGCAATCTTAGTTTGACTTCCATATTCTCATTACATTACCCATGAGAACTTGCACATCACTGAAAATGAACAACAAAATACAGGGATAGAAACTGGGTTGCCTTTCAAATGATGATTGACAGAAAGAAAACAGCTATGGCTCATTCTAAAACCTACTTTTGAAATATAATATCATAACCCCTCTACTAATGCTAAGAAAGAAACTTTGGAACTTCCTCTACTGCCAACTGTAGACTAGAGGCAAAATGGCTACATGCAACAGAAAAAAAAAGGGAACAGAATAATTTCCTGAATGTGTCAGAGATGCCTCTCTAAATATTCCCTGTATAATTTACACCTATTATACATGCATTTAGCAACTAAAATACTGAATACCTAATTTAGCAAGACCAAGACAGGTATAAATCCTGTTGAATTTGTATTTTAGGATATTCCTAGGTGATTTCCCCCTCCGTAATTGAAGGAAGATGTGGGGAACTAACTGGAAAATGCTAAATGATGGGAGCTTTCATTTACCCCAAAGAGAGAGTTTCTACGGGAAAACCTCACATTTTTCAATGCATCAATTCTTCATACCTAGGAAAGCATGGCATAGGGAAGAACATACTTTCTTCAGATTCATAATCAATATAAGTGAAATGTTGCCTCTATAACACAAAAGGTGACATATGAAAAAGAAAAAAAAATTCCAGACAAAAAGACAGATAGGTTCAAATTAAAAAATATATGATATATATGAAGAAAGAACAACTATGAACTAAAAAAAAGGTCAAAGTTAAAATTAAAACACATTTAATGATAATATGGAACAGAGTTGTCATTGGAGAAAAAAAAATTAACAAATATAACAAATAATAGCTAACATAATTCAGAAGAAAAGTATAGACAGAATAAAACAAGAAAATAAAGATGCTCAACTCTGCCTGCAGATATAATAGTCATTTCCTCTCAAATGAAATCAGGGAACTTAGAAAAAGAGCAACAAATATATAAAAAGGTGAATAAATTTTTTTAACTGTAGATAAAAGGAAATACATAGAAAAAATGTTATTTCCCATTTTTAACCTTTGCTTTTTCTAAGGTAATGTATTTATATTACCTTTGTAATAATAGTACATTTATAATTGCATACTTCATATCTTAATTAATGAAGACTGTGAGCATTTCTATTGTGATTGAATAATCTCCCAAAACACCAAAAATTGAGGAAAATTTTTTTCTATAATCAGATACTTTGGATGTTTGCTTTTTTCCTTATGATAAATTGCTTAATTGAGGATACTTACATACTTTGTGTTCTATGGTTATAATTATGTATTTTTAAAAGTGTTTTAGAAGTGCAATGAATAATGTGCAAGTCAATTTGCACATTATCATTTTGACTTCCAGAGTATTTGTCCAATTTATTCCCACAAAAAGACATTCCTGTCAATTCATTCAATTATTTTAATACTTTTCAATGAAGATGATGAAATGAGCTCATAGTTTTGCCACGTCTCCAAACACTATGAAATGACAGTGGTAGGTTAATTTTAAGAATAAAACATGAGAAAACAATAACATCTAAGTATTAGATATATTGAATTATTCCTGGAAAACATAAAGCATATAGGGTCAGGTCTCAGAGAAGCAAAGTTGAGGCACCTTATAGCCCAAATCTTAGCATGAATAGTCAGTTAAAGAATTGAATGCCCCTCTTTGAACTTTGCAGTCCATAGACACAAGATATAAGACTAATAAAAGGGGTTTATCCAGAATGATGAATAGAAGGGGTTAGAGAAGTTAACCTCCTATCCCTATTATGTGCTAAGAGACAGTCATCAGTAACCTTTTTCACAGGATAGGGCAAAGCTACTCAAACCAAAAAATGAAAAGAAATCCTCATTATGCTCAGAATATAAGCTCTGCTATAAAGAAATTATGAGAAGATAATGATCAGAATATAACTTCAAATATCAAAGGAATCTTGGGAAACAATGTGGTCAAACAAACACTATTACATATAAGAAAGAACATTTCCTATTAGAAAGAGTGTACCATGGGGAATTCCCATACTTGAGTGTAAACAAACTCATTAAGGAAAATATAAATTTAAGAAAGAAGAAAAGGAAGGAGGGAAGGAAGGAAGGAAGGAAGGAAGGAAGGAAGGAAGGAAGGAAGGA
>JAKSZT010054155.1:287669-405831 GCA_026826555.1 Tolypeutes matacus | reverse complement strand
GAAGGAAGGAAGGAAGGAAGGAAGGAAGGAAGGAAGGAAGGAAGGAAAGAAGGAAGGAAGGAGGGAGGGGGGAGGGAGGGAAGGAGGGAAGGGAGGGAGGAAGGAAGGAAAAATATTACTAAATATTTAAGAAGAGTGTGAAATAAAATGAAAATAAGTCAATTTAAAATAGTTTCAAAGATAATGGGGAGGATAAAACTATTAACTAAGATGTTTATTTTGTTGTTTAAGTTGATTAAATTTAGAGGCCAAAAGCATTATGGGGCTGAATAGCAGAAAGAAACACCTGAAAATATTTTAGGAGGTGAATAATAAAATCAATGAACTCTTTGTGAATATTGTGAAAAAGACAAGATATTTGGAATGAAAGAAAGAAAAAAAAACGGTAAAAGACATTGAGGCAGTGGTATGTTAGTATACCAGCTCTCAAAAACAAACACTAGTTTATGGTTTTGCTAGTTTCTATCATGTTAATACTTCCACAGTAACTAATTTCAAGCTACCAATGTGATGTTACTGCTCATGGAGCTGGAAAAAGATAGGCACTATCAAAACCCACAAACCAGCTCCAACATAGCACTGCATAGGTAATACACCAGATGAAACTTCCAGGAGGATAAATAAAGAGTACTAACAGGAACAAAAACAACAGAGAATAATTCCCCTGAGATAAGGAATGATATCTGTCTGCAAATTCACAGAAATAACCTGGATACTATCCTGGATAAATAAATAAATGTGGCTACCTTGTATGCTCAGCAACATTTGTTGAAGCTTCAGTTCAAAAACTTTATTCTTCAATAAATACACTTTGCATCTTTGTCAAAAATCTCTTGGCCACTGATGTACTTGTTTATGTTTGAAGACTAAATTCTATTCCATTAGTCTATATGTATATCTTTATGTGAATAGCACACTATTAAGTTCAGAAATGGGGATGTGTGAAAGCTCCAATTTTGTTATTTTACATTTCTCCAAATGACTGCTGGGCTAGTGAGAAGGATTACATTGAATCTATTTATCATTGTGGGTAATATTGATGTCTTAAATATAATAATTATTCTTATCCATGAACATTGAGTATCTTACCATTTATTTAAGTCTTTTTAAATTTCTTAGAGCAGTGTTTTATCATTTCCAGTGTGTAAGTCATTCAACTCCTCAGTTAAATTTATTCCTACTATTTTATCCTTTTAGATGTATTAGAAATGAAATTTCATTTTTTATGTTTATTTTTAGAGAAGTTTTAGATTTACATTTGTAGAAAAATTACACCAAAAGCATAGGAATTCCCTATGTAAGCCTCCCCCTGTGCACACACACTTAATTATACCTATTACTGACATCTTAGATTAGTGTGGTATATAAAGCCTCAAACAAGAGTGCTCCCAAGGGCTCTTGAAATTTTTTAAATTTTCATTTCCAAACTTTTTGCCAGGGAGGCACTAAATGACTATTACCAAGTATTAATCAGCAATTCATTTGGAAAAAGACCTTGACCAAAAGGTGGAAACATTAAATTAAAAAAGTTTTATGGTTAAGAGATTTGTAAGTATGTGAGGAAGTCATTATGGTGGTTACAGTTATGCATGTCTCAGACAGATTTCACAAATTGCCACAGTATATAAAGCCTCAAACAAGAGTGTTCCCAAGGGCTCTTGAAATTTTTTTAAATTTTCATTTCCAAACTTTTTGCTGAGATGTAGAACTTAATCAAATAACCTTCAAAATTTATGAATTCATTTATTTTCTCTGATAATTTTCTTGGGGATTCTTTGTGATATTGTCAATAGATCATGGCAACTCTAATAGAGATTGTTTATTTCTTCTTTTACACTTTGGATGCCTTTTATTTCCTTTTGTTGTCTAATTGCTCTGGCCAGAATATCAAGTACAATATTGAATAGCAGTGATGAAAGAAAGCATCCTTGTCTTGTTCCTGAACTTTTGGTCCATTAGTCCCCAATGAGAAAAATGCTAGTGGCATTTTAATATATACCCTTTATTATGTTGAAGAAGTTATTTTCTATTTACTTTTTTAGGGTATTTCTCATGAAATGGTGTTAGACATTTTTTAATGTTTTTTTGAATCAGTTGAGATGATCATGTGAATTTTTCCTTCATTAAATTAATATTGTGTAAGTTGCAATACCTTCTTCCCAGTTCCTTGGACTCACCAAGGACAACTAATAAGGAGATTATGATGGATAAAAACAGTCCTTAGAAACAGAGAATCTGCAACTGCAAGCAAGATAGTCCCATCTATCTGCCCCATGGGATATATGCTCCCTCTTAAGTAGAGACAAGACTGGTCATCACTATCCCAGAATCTTCAGGATTGGAGAATGAATGATGGACTAGAGTAGACTTACTCTACTATAGAGTAATTGCAATTCTAGCAATGGAAGAACTTTTATCATTGATGTGGAGACAGTGGCCACTGCAGGTTCTGAGGGGGAGGAGAGGGGAAAATGATTGTAATATGGGGGCATTTTCAGGACTTGGGAA
The DNA here is from genome assembly GCA_026826555.1 of Tolypeutes matacus. NCBI lineage: Eukaryota > Metazoa > Chordata > Mammalia > Cingulata > Chlamyphoridae > Tolypeutes > Tolypeutes matacus. Next base: position 403,323 of record JAKSZT010054155.1, on the reverse strand, counting down.
TTGTCCTGAATGACATTGCAATGACAGATACAGGCCATTATATAACTTGTCATAACTTACAAAATTGTGCAGGAGAGCGTTTAAGCTACAATGTAAACTATAATCCATGGTTAGTGACAATGCTCCAAAATGTGTTCATCAATTGTGATAAATGTACCACACTAATGAAGGATGTGGTTAATGTGGGAAAATGTAGGAAGGGTAGGGATTGGAGCATATGGGAATCCCCTATATTTTTTATGTAATGTTTATGTAATTTAAGTATCTTTTTAAAAAATATAAAAGTAGATAAAAAAGAAAGCTAGAAGATTATCTAGGGAATATATAACATAGTGAACACAGTAGTGCATGAGGTTTGTTGTTAATAATACAAATGCAAAAACGTTTTTCTATGAATTAGAACAAGTGTGCCTCACTATTACAAAGTGTTAAGTAAATGGTGATAAATGGGAAAATAAAACTAATGTTGCTTATGGAAAAATTTATATTGTTTATTGCATTGATTATTTTTCTTTCATTCTAGGGATAAATTCTACTTGATATAAATTTTTATATAAGTTATATATTTTAATCTAGGACCAATATCTCCAGTGGAACTCCTTAAAAACTGTCGAAGGAGAGATGGAATATAAATAAAATATTTCCCGTTGGGAAATAAGTGGCAATGTGTATGTTTGTGTGTTGGAACTCTGTGTATAAAAAGTGTAAGCGTAATACATATGTGTGTTTTATATTCTGAAAATTTTCTGAGGATACATGAAAACCCAATTACTCAAACAAAAATATAGGTCTCTTTTAAAAAAAAAAAAGAAAGAAAAAGGAAATCAGTATTTTCGTGTCCTTAAAATTTACAGAATTTATTAAAAACACATTAATATTTGAACAAAATAAATGGATTCAACTTTACATTAAAAGGTGTCATCAGTCATATTGGAAATGAAAATACTCTAAATACACACAGTTTATTGAAAATACATATAAAACTAGATATCTAAACAATTCAGAGACTTCAAAATGACCAAGATGGTGGTATACGATACTTCAAGGTGCTGTCCCCAAACAGAATTTTTGAAAAAAGCTTAGTGGATGAGGGGAAATAGGAATAATGTAGGTATATGCTATTGAAATTAAGTTGACATTAAATTATATGTGATTGTTATAGATTTAAGATGTTAAATTTTACCACATGGTAAACTTACAGAATATATATGAAAAATACATTGAGATGAAAAGAGAAGAGATTCAAACTGATACAAGAAAAAATAATAAATATAGGAGTAGGCTTTAAGGGAAAAACTGAGAGTTAACATTTATGATATACAAGTGCAAAACAGCAAAATGGCAGTAAAAAGTTCTGCATTATCAATAGTTATACTTTAAATATAAATAAATTATCCTTTCCATTCAAAAGACAGAGAATTATAAATTGGATAAAAAAGCATGATGTAGCCATATGTTATACATAAGGGACTCAACATAAATTTGAAGACACAACTAGATGGAAAGTGAAAATGTGGAAAAATATTCTGCAATAGTAACCAAAATAGAGTTGGGATAGCTATAACAATATGGGACAAAATAGACTTAAGTTAAGAACTGTTAAAAGAGACAAAGATGGTCACAGTATTCTGATTAAAGAAGTCACATAACCAAGATAAATGCAGATGCACCTAATGGCAGGGCCTTAAAATAAATGAAGCAACTATTGCTAGATTTGAAGGGAGAAACAGATGCTTCTATATTAATAGAAGGGGACTTCAAAACACCTCTTTCTTTCATGGTTATAGAACATCTATACTGAAGAACAATAAGGAAAAAAAAATAGAAAACTTGAGTGATATTCTAGAATAACTAGACCTAGGAAAAATATATAGAACACTTTACCCAACAGCAGCAGAACACACATTCTTATTTAGTGTACATGGATCATTGTTCAAAATACATCATATGATAAATCACAAAACATGTCTCAATAACTTAAAAAATTCTGAAATCACACAATATATCTTCTATGACCACAATGGAATGCATCTAGCAATCAATAAGAGATGTAGAAATACAAAATTAACAAATATATGGAAAATGAACAAGTTGTTCTTAAATAACCAATGAGTAAAAAGGAAATCACAAGGATGTAGGAAATATCTTGAGGTGAATGAAAATGGAAACACAGTATACCAAAATTTTGAGGACACTGCAAGGCAGTTCTGGGAGTGAAATTTATAGCTCTAAGTGACTTTTTTTTTTTAAAGGAGAGAAATATCACAAATCAGATACCTACATCCACAACTGGAGGATCTAGAAAAAGAAGAGTAACCAAACCCAAAGCATGTAGAATGAGGAAATAAAGATTAGAGTGGATATAAATGAAATAGAGAATTAAAAATAGAGAGAATTAGCAAAACCAAAAGCTGGTTGATTGAAAAGATCAATAAAAGTGACAAAACTTTACCAAGACTGACAATGAAGTAAAGGACACAAATAAGTAAAATCAGAAATGAGTTGGTCTGGGGGACATTACTACTGACCCATAGTAATAAAAAAAATGGATTATAAGAGTAGGTTATGAAGAACTATAATCCAAAATTGGATAACAGATTATATGAGCAAATTAAAAAGAGAGAAAGTACATACAATGATTCAATAACAAATACAAAATTACAACAAACAAGTAACTTATGAAGAGATTGAATCAGTAATGAACACCTCCAAAAAAAGCTCAGTACTATTTGGGTGATGGGAAATATTTGGTAATGGATGATGGTGATGGTAGCATATTATGAACATAATAGCAGATTAATTCTATATTTGAATATAGTTAAAAGTACATATATTTTACTAGAATAAAACTTTTGTTAATAAAAGGACTGTACAACACAAACAGGGAAATCTAATAAAACAGGGGAGATAGGTGATGGGAAAACAATAATATTATTATTTCATTAATTTTAATAAAGCACTATACTAATGCAAGTTGTTGACAAATGGGTGTGGTGTATAAGGGATGTCAATATTTTCTTCATGTTTTGTCTCTGAATTTACAATTTCTCATTAAAAAACAACTAAATTTCCAATAAAATTATGAAATAATAGAATGAAACATTATAATGTATTCAATAGAACATAAAACAGGGAAATAATATAGAAATGTAGTGAAAGGGGTTTTGGATTTAGAAGACTTCTCTGAGAAGATGTTGTTTTTGGGTTATACAAAGATAACAATAGTCATATAAATACTGATGGAAAGAGTAATCCAGGAAGAGGGATGTGGGACGGAAGAGCAGCAATTGCCAGTATTCTGAAAAGAAACAATCTTTTTTATGTTCCCCAAATAGGAAGAGATTTAAGACGCCTGGAAACTAAAAAGTAAGATGCAGAAGCTGGAAAATGCTTGGAGAGTAGGGTAGGGCAGATTCTGAAGGACTTAATCAGAATCACAATTGCTCAAATATAGGGCTGTTAAGAGAATTAAATAAGAAATTTGTTTTGAAGCACCTAGCAGGAAAAGCAAAATCAATAAAAATCAAATAACAAGCTAGACCAATAAATTTTAAAATGTAGTGAAAATAAGCATATTCCAAAAACCAAACCTCATATAACTCATAGAATTAAAGGTCTATAGAATGCATGATATCTGTTATGAAGCATTATCATGCTCTACAATGGATGTGAAGAAGATGGATGAAAGTCTCAACATCACAAATATGTAGATTCTACTCAAAATCATTGAAAAGTTGAAAGCAATCTCAATATGAATTTGTTTACTGTATTGCTCTTTTAATATTCCTACTTCTCATTGTCCTATGAACAATGATATCCTGCTGTGGGAAAAATAAATGTCTCCAGGCTAACAGAAAAAATATGCAAGGAATGATCCAGTCTCCAATATACAAATCTCCCCAAATGCAAATAGCGAGTAAACCTAAATCATGAAGGAAACCTCAGATAAAATGGAGTCTATATATATAGTTTACCAACCTTGACAGTGGAGATTTGTCATTGCCACATAAATTTAGGTTTTGCACTTAATCCAATATTATCATTTTTCTCTTTTAATAGATGTCCTTATTCATCTTCCATTTAGCACATAATAAATATGTTTCATTTCTTTTCTATCTTATTTTTGCTATTATTCCTTTTAATTTTTAACTTCCTTTGTTTTATTTGTTTCTTTCTATTTATACTCAATTATATCTTTATGCATGTTTGTGTTTGAGAGCTAATAGATTTTAAGATTTTTGATTAGTTTCATAGATCTAAAATATTTTTGAGTGTCTACTTATTCAATTTTTATACATCTACTCACTATCTCTTAAGAAAATGAAAATTAGTATATTACACATTCTATCACTTTGCTTATAATGTAGTTCTATTATTCATTGTAAAAACCTTTTAGATAATTACTTTAATTACTTTAATATCATATCGGTGTACTTATACCTCCATTAACTGATGTCAGTTTTAAAAATTGAGTTAAACAAGATGGTGGCATAGGGAGTGGCAGAGTACTTTTGTCTTCTAGAAGCAGCACAAAGACAGGAAGACTTGGACATAGAGAAAGTGTTGCACTATTAAGTGAGCAGTGCTTCATAGCCAGTAAGGATGCAGTGGGAAGTGGTGGGGCCACAGGGCAAGCCAGGGGGTACTTGACAATTGTAGGAAGCAGCAGTGTGGATGGCCTGTGAGGAAGGCCTCACTCGTATAGGCAGGTGCAGGTAGACACAAGGAGACACAAGTTGACAGTGCTTGGATCCCAGAGGCCAGATGACCATGGTACAACATTCAGGAAGGGGCAGGGCAGGAAGATTGAGAAAGGCCACTGTAGAGGAACTGGCTCTTTGGAAATTTTGTGGTCCTTGGACTGGTTTTTCCATTTAAATACAGGCAATTCTAAAGAGTTAGAATAAGCTCAACCAAATGTCAAAGAAGACCCTTAAAACAAAGCCAAACAATCACAAATACACCAGTGAAGAAAAACTGACCAAAAGAATAAACTTTTCAATGTAAACGAATGCCTAGACAGAAGTAAAAAATTACAAGCCATACTAACAGGCTTCCTGTTATAACTCTGTGAAAGGAACAGATTTTAAAAGTCTGAAGAGACACAGAATTTAGACCAATTAATCAAAGATGTCCACAAAAATTGGGTGGGGGGAGGACTGTATTTTATCAATTATTTTATTATTAAAATGTTCAGAAATCAACATTGTGTTTACCTCCATATAGGTGACTATCTTTTTCCCAGATTTCCAAGGAATTCTCAAATCCTGCTTGTAGTTTCATATTTTACCATATCAGATTTTGAAAAATATAAGAGTACATTTTTCATTGTATTCAGTTATATTTTAATATAATAATTATAATTTAAATTGTGTATGACATTATTTGGTGATTTCCACATCTATCATTTACTTTTTAAAAAATCTAGATCATTTGGAATTTAATAAAGTATATTTATGCATAACCATTCAATTCAGTGAGTTATTTACATATTACAACCACCAACAATTTACCAGTTGGAAATAGAATGTCTCATTCTCCATTTTGCTGTTCACATAAATCAATGGGTTTTGTCCACTAAACAAAGACTAAATGGGCCAAAATCTATTTGATATTTTAACTAACGTACCCGTTAGTCTCTATGTTAATTGGACTTCCAGGTATTGATTGGACTTATGTTACTATATCAATCCAGTTTTTTTTAATTTTTATTTTTTAGCACAATGAGGTTATGAATCCCAGTAGCAAAAGTGGGTTGTGACTTTTTAAGGGTTCTTTTTAATTTAAGAACTTCTGAGTTAATAAAATAATCATTCATATGCATACCATATAGGATTCCCATAGATAATCCCACCATCAACTCCTTATGGCGTTGTGATACATTTGTTACAGATGATGAAAGAACATTCTATATTTAGCTTCCTGCATAACTAACAAACTGTCCTCCACAGAGGTGGCACCATTTTACATTCTCACCAACAGTAAAGGTATTCCCATATCTCCACATCCTCTCTAGCAATTGTACTTTTCTGCCTTTTGAAAAATGGCCATTTAGTAAGGCATGAAATGATATCTCATTGTACTTTTGGTCTTCATTTTCCTAATAGCTTGTGATGTTGAGCATCTTTTCATGTGGTTTTTGGCAATTTTTATCTCTCTAGAAAAAATTTATGCCCAAGACTTTTGCCCATTTTTTAATTGAGTTGTTTGTCATTTTATCATTGAGGTATATGATCTCTTTATATACCAAGGAGATCAAACCATTATTGGATATGTGACTTCCAAACATTTTCTTCTAATGAGTAGGCTGCCTTTTCATCTTCTTAAAAAAGTCATTGAAGAATAAAGATGTTTAATTTTGACAAGGTCCCATTTATCTATTTTTTATTTCATTGCTTGTGCTTTTTGTATGAGGTTTAAGAAACCACCACCTACTACAAGATCTTGAAGATGTTTCCCTACATTTTCTTCTAGGTGTTTTTTTATTCTAGCTTCTATATTTAGGTTTTTGATCCATTTTGAGATAATTTTTATATAATGTGTGCGATAGCGGTCCTCTTTCTTTTAGTTATGTATATATAGCTTTGACAGCACCATTTGTTGAATGGCTGGGTGGGTTTCATAGTCCTGTTAAAAATCATTTGATCTTAGATGTGAGGGTCTATTTCTAATTCTCAATTTGATTCCACTGGTCAATATGACTATCTTTATGGCAGTACCATGCTATATTTCCCATTGTAGATAAGGAATGTGACTTAAGGTCAGGAAATGAGAGTCTTCCAACTTTAAAGACTTTTTCTTGGCTTTTTAGAGCCACATAGCTTTCAAAATAAATTTAATACTTGACTTTTCAAATTCTGCAAAAAAGGCTGTTGGGGTTTTTATTGGGATTACATTGAATAGGTACATCAGTTTAGGTATAATAGACGTCTTAATGATATTCAGTCTTCCAATCCATGAATATGGAATGTCCTTCCATTAATTTCGATCTTCTTCGGCTTCTTTTAGGAATTTTTTTGTAGCTTTCTGAATACGGTCCTTTATGTCCTTGGTTAAGTTTATTCCTAAATATTTGATTCTTTTAATCACTATTATAAATAGATTGATTTCTGACTTCCTGCTTAGATTGCTCACTATTACTGTATAAAAATGCCACCAATTTTTGTGAATTAATCTTGTATCTCACCATTTTTCTGAACTCAGCTCTTAGTTCTTACAACTTTCTTTCAGATTTTTTGGGACTTTCTATTTATAGTATCATGCCATCTGTGAATACTGAAGGTTTTAGTTCTTCATTTTCTATTTGGGTGCCTTTTATTTCTTTTTCTTAATGAATTGCTCTAACTAGAACATCTTGCACAATATTGAATAACAGTGTTGACAGTGGGCAACTTTGTCTTGTTTCCAAGTGCGAAAGCTTGCATTCTTTCAAAACTGAGTACAATGATAGCTGTGGGTTTTTCATATATGCATTTTACCATCTTGAGAAAGTTACTTCTATTCCTATCTTTCAGAATGTTTTGATAAAGAAAAGGTGTTGTATCTTTCAAATGCCTTTTCTGCATCAATTGAGATGATCATGAGATTTTTCTTCAATAATTTATTAATGTGGTGTAGTACACTAATTCGTTTTCTTTTTTTAAGCAACCCTGGAATAAAACCTACTTTGGTTTTACCTGGGATAAAACCTACTTGATTGTGCTGTATAATTTTTTTAATGCGAATTTGGATTCAATTAGGAAGTATTTTGTTGAGGATTCTTGCATCTATTTTCATTAGAGAAATTGGTTTGTAATTTTCTTTTTCATAGTATCTTTGGTTTAGGTAGCAGTGTGATGTTGGCTTAATAGAATGAGTTTGTAGAATTTTCTCCTGATCAATTTTTGGAAGAGTTTGAGCAATATTGGTATTAAGTTGTCTGTGAAGCCATCTGGACATGGACTTTTTTATTTTTGGCATTCTCCATTTATTTTTAATCTGCTATATTTTCTTAAATTTTATTTTAAAAAACTGAGTTTTCAAGTCCTTAAGTATTTTTGGCTGTTTGTATTATTTTCTCTTAAAATAAATTTCTTTTTATTTCATTTCTTCCCTACTTATTACCTGAAATTTGTTGGGTTTGTCTGTGTTTTTGTTTTATATTTACTCCTTTTCACTTCACCTATATCATTCATATTTTTCACAGAAATACCATATTTTATTATATTTTTATTTCAAGGAGTATAACTTTTTATAATTTTTGTATATAGAATGTCACATTTCATTGTGGTTTTGCTAAATTTTATTGTCATCCTTCATTTTTCCCTTATACTTTATACTTGATGCTTTAGATTACATATACTTTAACATATACTTTATTCTTTTTTTTTTTTTTTTTTTTTTTTTAAAGATTTTATTTATTTATTCATTTATCCCCCCCTTGCTGCTTGTGCTCACTGGGTCAGCTAACCACGCCGCGCGGGCGGGCTTGCCTTCACCAGGAGGCCCCGGGAACCGAACCCGGGGCCTCCCATATGGTAAACGGGAGCCCTACTGATTGAGCCACAGCCGCTTCCCTATACTTTATTCTTTAGATTACAATATTGTTACATCAAAAATATAGGTGATTCCCATATACCCATCACCTCCCCCTTCCTCACTTTCGCACATTAACAACATCTTTCATTAGTGTGGTACATTTGTTACACTTGATGAACACATATTGAAGCATTTCTACTAGCAATGGACTATAGTTTTCATTATGCTTTATACTTTACATCACTCAATTTTATAGGTTTTGACAAAATATATTGCTTTGTCATGCAGAACAATTCCAATGTTTAATGTGTGATGTTTGCTAAACAGAAACATTTTATATTATAAAGAAATGTGTTTCCTTTATAATAGGAATATAATATAACAAAAAAAACTGTTTTGAATTTTCTAAAGCCTTTTATATCTTTCCATGTGTTGCAAAAGTTTTAATAGTATACCAATTAATGAATGTCCTATAGTCCAGTATATAATTTTGTTAGATATAATTGCATGCTTCAGAAAAACCTTTATTTCTGTATTCCATTTTATTCTTGAACACCAAAACCTCATTATAAAATTCTTTCTCTTTTGTATTTCAATTTTTCAATCTCCTGTTTTTTTTTTAGTTTTATAATATGACATGCTACTTATTTCAGAATACAAAAGTTTTGCCTCAGTTCTTTCTGATTTTCTTTTGTTTCTATCTCCAGTGACTCTCACAGGGTTGGAAATACAGAAGATGCTCAATAAACATGGGGAATGAATAAATAAACCAAAGTTTATTGGCATGTATAATCAATAAATCAATTGCTTAATTATGTTATTTAGGAAATTATTCAAAAGTGTCAACTGAAAATAGTAATAGCTTAGTTAATTTATTGAAAATAAAAGAATCTGTTCTTTCATTTCCTATATTTACATTTTTGGTCTGGCAACTAATTACTTGCAAAAGTAAAACAACCCAGGGATCTCCTAGGAAGCACAGTTCACTCTTTGCTCCTTATGCTCTTTCCCTAATGGCAAAAAATTTGAATGTTCCTTTTTGTCCCATTTCTTAATGTGTACATGAACACATGCTTAAATACATGGGACAAAACAGGCAGAAGAGACTGAGATGAGACCATAAGTTCATCTTATGGTCAGGGGGTGACAGGGGGTCACAAACAGAAGACAAGTTTTGGTTTTGCTCCACTCTGCCAAACCAGATAAGCTGCCTATATGTCAGAAAATAAAAATGGAATAGATTGGATTTTCATAAACTCAGAAGGCATACCATCCCTAGAATTGAATGGAATTTATATTAAGTTGAATGGAAATTTATGAAGCAGGATATATTTTAAGATGCACAAGATATTATTGTGGTCTGTTCTGCCTCAGAATCCTGGGCTGAAAATTAATTTTTGATTTTGCATTTTAAAACATATACCTAAAACACTTAAATATTTTTATGACTCTTCAGAAATTTTATGGTACATATTTATTTATCATGTCACATCAGCTACTTTAAAGAATCCATCATTTTTTTTTTAATTTTTTATTTATTTTTATTGTGGGTAAAAATCAAAATTCTCACAATACATACAAACATTTGCAAAATGATATATAAATATATATGTATATATGTGTATTTGCTTACAAAAATGTTATTTATATATATATATATACATATATTTTAAGAGGTGCTTAGATTACCCAAAATATTACATGGAACCCACTGGGATTCCCATGTTGCCCACCTCCCACACCTCCCACCACATCCCTCATGAGTTTTAAAATACAATTTTCTTATTTATCAATATTTTATATAATCATATATAATATTTTGTATATTCATATAGATCAGACTTTATGAAGCTATAGCTAATTTAGAACTAAAATCTACATGTTAATCTATTTCTTAATTTATGACAATGAAGCCAATGGAAGTTTCTAGTGTCATAATCTGATGAAAATAACAATGAAAGAGAAAAGGCAAGTAGGATCAGGTCAATTTTTTATCATAACTAAGAGAATAGAATGTGTGTTCCTGCCATGATTCTAGTGAACCACTATGTGTTGGAAAATTTAACAGATCATTAGGAATAAATTTTAGATCCTGTACAAACACTAAAATAAAATAAATCAAACTGAGCAAAGGTTTCGACATAGAAACTGAAATTTTAAAAAAATAGATAAAAGTGTGGGTAAAATTTTCCCGAAACAATGAGCATAGGCAACTACGAAAATGCTTTGGAAAATAAATTAAAGTTTGAATAAAGGAAAAAGAAATTCTGAGGAGAAAAACTAGAAGCAAGCCATATTAAATTTTTTAAGTGTTATAATTTTGTGTGCTACTTTAAAAAAAAAAGACTAAAAGTTACGAATTTATAACTATTTGTTACAAATTAATTAGACAAACATAAAACATATCAATTTAAAAAAAAGAAATTTGGCACCTGGAAAGATTTCAGTGAAGAGGAAGTAGCAGATGACCAGTAAATTCAAAATAATTCATTAAAGTTAAAAAGTGCAAGATAAGGTCACAATGGAGTTCCTTTCATTTACTTGCTGAATTGCAGAGAAGATAAATGAATGCTTATCAGTGGTTGTATAAGTAAAGCAGAAAGAGGTTCCACATGCTGCATAACCATATGCCGAGGTATATGGTTATGGTAGATCTTTGATAGATAGTAGCCTGAACTTATGAATCAGAAAGGTACAGTATTTTTTTTTAATGAAAAATGAACTCACAGATATTTATGTGAGAATTTCACATAATTATTCATTTCAGTGTTGATTTAGATTAGCAAAAATTTTGGAAGCCTACATTCAAAATAAGAGGAAAATTGTTATATAAGTTTTACTAAGATGGAATATTACTTCAAATTATATTCAAAAGAGTGATCTTTCAAAAAGTATTTTAATACATAACAACACATGCATAATTATAATATTTAGGTAAATTTAGAGCTATATACAGCCTGATTTAAATTTTATATCATATATTTTATGTGTCATATATAGTATATACTATATCTACATTTATATGTGTGCTATTTATTAATCAAAACATATTGAAAATAAGCAACCAAATATTTACAGTTGATATTATATTTAATGATGAGTTTACAGATGACATTTAGTTTCTTCTTTTTCTTTCAGATATATCTTAAATTACCTATATTGTTCATAAATGCATTTATAGAGTGAAAAATTTTTACATTAAAAAAAATAATTCAGTGCAATTTTAACCCCAAAATAACACATATTAGCACTGGCTTGATTTTATTTTTTCCTTGCATAAAGAAATCCTAAACCCATGGTATTTGAAAAACGAAATCACAGAATGACAACTTGCAAAATTTTCCTCACACTCTACAATTTAGTACACTATTGCATTATGAGCATGGGTAAGTAAGTAAATGAAATAAATGTGTCTGTAGAAATGAAGAAAACTGAACCAGTGGTACAGGCTGATGGAGACAGAATGATCATTGTATAATTAATTCAGGGTGCTTTGAAAAGAAAAAAAATAAATGACTTCAAGAAAAGGATCTTTAGGAAGTAAGAAAAGAGAAGCTGAATTCACACAATGTATCTGTAGTGCACGCCCACTTTTGTTTGCTCCAGCCATACCAGCAATTTATTTTCCATACCTTTACATCAAGAGACTTTTGATGCGTGAAATTATCCTCCTCTATTTCTTGCATCTGCACTTCTTTGCAATTATAATACCCTCTTTTTTTTCCTTTATAGAACACATCCTCTGAAATTGTTGAATTCTTATGACTTATTTATTGGATCTTTAATTTACTTGCTATTTCTGAATTCCAGGGTCTTTGAAATCTATAAAAGCAAGAATTTCATTTTACTTGTTCATAGTGTATGCCTAGATCACAGCATAATTCCTGGCATTTAGAAAACACTGAATAAACAAAAGAATGAAATTGCTCTTGAATACCAACAAATAATGTTCTTCAAATTTTTGCCTAGTTTGGCTACTTTCATAATTTACTTTTCAAAATCCATGAATCAAATTTCTTTTAACTATCAGTATAATTTGAGCCCATCATGTTCTTTATTTCCTCTAGACTACTTGACAATTCCGGAAGACAGAGAATTAATATTCAGTGAAAATCTTCCCCCAAACCAATGCTCCAAGGTAATATTTAAATACAGCCTTTGTATCATACTTTCCTCCTTATCATGAAACAAAGCCTTAAATAATTACAGATTTCAAATTTTTGACAGATTTTTCATTTCTATTTTTTCATCTATTTTTATCAATTTTATTGATACATATTAATAAAGTATAAATCCATCCAAAGTATAAAAATAAATAGTATTCAGGATAATCACATATTTGTGCATTCATCACATCAGTCATTCTTAGAGTACTTTCATTATTCCAATAATAATTATAATAATATTAAAAAACAAAACTCATCATCATCTCTCAATCTCTTTATGCTTCCCCTGCCATACATAGCTCCTATTCATTTTCCTTCTATCTAATATATTTGTATTTTTCAAAAACAGTATTATATATGTAATATCACCCATATTCATGTTTTACATGAGGTTTTACTATATTGTATAGTCCCATGTTGTAGTGTTTAGCTTTCCTTCTAGTAACGTATTTGGCCTTAGATTTTCCCTTTCAACCACTGTCATCCCTATGATAGCTATGCTAGTTACAAACACCATGATATGCTTTTGTATGTCATAGTTGAACCTGAAGGACATTATGTTGAGTGAAGCAAGCCAGACACAAAAAGACAAATGCTATATGATTGTGCAATTATGAACTAAATATATTGTGTTAACTCATGGAGTTAACAATTAGAATATAGATCATTTCTATACTTTTAATTATGATACTTTGTTGATTTTTTTATACCCATTAGATTATTGAGGATAAAAGTAATGGATATTTGTGGGGCACAAATTAGATAACAATTAGTTTTAGTACTGCTTAGTGTTTTGTGATAAAATGTAGTAGGCACTATCCCCTTTAGCAGCAAAGTGGGAGTTATTAGAACCATCTTCAGATGAGAATAGTGACTCAGGATTAAATTATTTACTGTTAGCAATTCAAATCAACTCATGTGAGGTAAAAGAACTAAGTATCCAACATAGATCTACATCAAATAAAAGCTGGTTTTTCTCCTATGCCAAGGTGCTTCTTCAGGAACTCAAAGAATAATATTAGGTACAGGGTCTCATTGATCAGGATCCATTACCAGTCACTGAGAAGCAGAAGACCTTTTTGTGGGATTATATACATTACATGTGTTCCTATGGACATCATAAAGCATTGAGAAATAATACTCTTTTACTCTTGGGGACAATACATTCAAAAAAATAAGACTTGAGTTTACCATTTTATTATACATATTTTAGAATAGATAATAAATATGTGACTGAAAGAACAACTTAAGAAGAATATTCAAATAATCTAAGTAATTTGGAGGGAGTGACTAAGGAAGTTGTGATTATAGATTTTAGAGGTGAATCCCAAGGGTTAGTACCTTACAAATGCCTATTTGGTATAAATAATATGGACTTATGAGAGAAAGATTGTATCACATTGGCTTAAGGTAAGGGAAAATATCCATATGTTCCATGTCCCAAGACTTCCTAGAAAAATAGTATTTGCCTTCTCTAAATAATTTGCAGTAGAGCCTTTCTACAAAATCAAGTTACAAAATATTACTTGTGATTATGTCTAAACCCAATGCCAAACCCAAAAGGAATTACCAACAAAAGTTTCCCAGTTGGTTTCATCCTTCTTGGCTTCTCTGAGTGGCCCCAGCTAGAAATGAGTCTCTTCTGGATTGTCATCATCTTCTACATCATGATCATCTTGAGGTACTTGACCTTACTTTCTTGCAAAGATCCTCACTTCCACGCCCCCATGTATTTCTTTCTTAGTAATCTTTCTTTCCTGGTGCTTTGCTTTACCACAACCACTATTCCTCAGATACTGTCAGACTTGTGGGGACCAGACAAGACTATCGCCTACACAGGCAGAATGTTCCTTTGTCTGGGTGCTACAGAAGATATCTTGCTAGTGGTGATGCCTTTGATCATTACATAGCTGTCTGTCAGCCACTGTGCTACACCATCATCATGTACCCCCTTCTCTGTTGGAAGCTGGCACTCACTGCATGGTTTTCTGGCCTGATGGAATCTCTGATCCCATCTCCCATCACCCTGAAGCTGCCCTTCTGTGCCCACCACTGTATGGATGACTTTCTGTGTGAGGTGCTTGCCCTCATATGCCTGGCCTGTGGAGATACTTCCTCCAATGAGTTGCAGAGGACCATCTCTGCTCTCTTCTTCACCATTGTGCCAGTGGGGTTGATTTTAATGTTCTATGGCTACATAGCTCAAGCCATTGGGAAAATCAAGTCAGAGGAGAGAAGGCAGAAAGCCATTGCCACCTGCTCCTCCCACAATCTTGTGGTTTTCTTGTTTTATGGGATAGTTGCAATGGTTTACACAGACCCTAAAAACAACTTTGTTTCAAAACATGGCAAGTTCTTCACCTTCTTCTACACTGTTGTCGCACCGTTGTTGAACCCTCTCATCTATACCCTAAGGAACAAAGATGTAAAATATGCTCTACAAAGACTGCTGCAGAAGGAGATGAGAATATGAAAATAAATAGTTAATTTATCTTTTGAACATGAAAGGGACTTGAAAATCATGACATCAATCCTCTCTCCTATAAAGGGTACAAGAATAGTCAGTCTTTCAAATTCCAATACAAATGTGTGGGTTTACCTGAAATATTTTATAATGGAAAACTTAATTCATTTTCCTGTGATCTTACATAGCGTCTGTTTAAAAATATATGCAAATGTAACATCACAATTTTGGGCATGTAATAAATGCTCAATATATATTTCATTATGGCAAATACTAGTTGCAGAGTTAATTTTTTAAGAACATAGATTATTATTTCTTAAGCAACAAAAGCTCCATAAGCTAAACAGTCAAGAATTAGCAAACAAATAAATTTAAGAATTTATATTATTTGAGTTTTAAAATAAAAAGTAGAGAGAACTGTGGGTCATAGATTCTTTTATAGAAATCTGAAGGGAAAGTAATTTCCCCAGAGAGTCCCTAAGTGTTTTGTGTATGTGAAAATTTTTCATTTTTCTTTTGGCTCTAAGAATGAGCATTGGAGTACAGAAAAGAGGTTTTTCACGTTTTAGTACTGTAATCTTTCTATATTTGGAATTCTCATAAGTTGAAGTCACCACAGTCTAATGTTTCTGAATTAGTTAAACCAAAAAGAAGTGTGGGCACTCACACCTTGAGACAATTAAATATCTAAATGTAATCCAAATTTCATTTCATTTCCATAGGATTAAATAAATGCTCAATATTTAGGCAAAACTTTTTCTATATATATAAAATAAATCATTTTAACATGTATAAAAATTCTAAGTACCTTATATATTTTCCATGTTATTTCCATTGTTATGAACTTTTAGAAACACAACTCTGCCTAGATCCACACAAGTTTTTTAATATGGGACATAGATATGAAGGACACCTTGCAATTAAGGTCAATAAATTGGGCTGGACACTTTAATTAAGATTTACTCTACCTCTTCTAGACACTAGTTCTATTAGAAGTACCAAATATACTTACAAGAGTGAGTAAGATGTCCATTCCCTGATTTATCAGAGTCTTCGAAGTGATTACCAGATGTCATGACAAAAATTAGGTTATGACACAGGTCTGGGGTAGCAATGATGTTAAAATGTATGGAAACAAGATAGCTTAATGTAAGGAACTAGAAGTAATACCATTTATTTGAAACCCTTGTAAAATGTGAATGTTTGAATTAGTTGGGATGAGTAAGAGGATACTGAGGTAACAACTGCAGATCATCATTGCCTAAATGCACAACATGGGTTGATTTTTTGCACATACAACATTCATTCATGTGCCTGTGACACTCTGAGGCAGATGTCTTCTACATATAGGTTTGGCATAACAAGCTTCTTTGGCTCTTCAGACATCTCCATTTCCATATGTGCTCCAATGGCAGAGAAATACAGGATTGGAGAGCTGGACCCAAACTAATAACTAAATACTTCCTCCTGGAAGATAAGCACTCTACTTCCTATCATGTGTCATTGGTCAAAGCAAGTCAGATGGTCATTTCTAACTAAGTGGGCAGAATTTTGCAATCTTCGTATGTCTCCAATAGTGGAAAAGAAAAGGGTATTGGTAGATTTTTATCTCATGGACATAGGTCTTTTGGACGTAAGTATAATGCCTACAACCTGGAAAATGATGAAAGAGGGCCTCAGATGATGATGTCTTCTGTAGATAGGAGGGGGCAGGTTATGTTTTCTTTGTGAACTTGAGGGACCAGTAGGAGTTACTTTTTCCAAATAGCTATATACAAAGTGTGATTTTGGAGACATTTAAGAAATTTTGGGGATGGAAATATAGCAAGAAATACTGCTTGTTAACCTGCTGGCTCTCCCATTCAAGGGACAGATATGTGTTTCCCCTTTTCTGCTTCTCTTCTCCTTATCCCTTTACTGTTTTCACTCTCCTTTTGTACTCCAAATATCCAGGAAATTATTTCCCCCTTTTTTATTATTTATTTCATTCCTTTCCATCTTCCATATATTTACTTCTCCAATAATTTTTCAGTTACTGCCAGACCTGTTTAGCTGTGGTAAGGAATACTTTTCACCCGCAGACTCATCCTTCACCACATCCTGAGTCAGTCTTAAAGGCCACAAGAACTAAACGTTAGAGTTGTCCATCATGTGGAGGATTTATTATTATTATTTTAAACATAGGTCCAGGGTGCAATAATCTCCAGGTAGCCATGTGCTCATTGATCTAGCCTTTTCTCACTGAAAGAGTAAAAAGTGGAAATCACCTCTGACAAGGAAAAAAATTAGTCCTGCATTCTTCACTTGGGGAAACAGAAACAGATAAAACAGCTGCAAATTTCAGAGGGAACATTTATGTAATCTAAAGCTTCTTTAAAAATAAAAATTAAAAATTAAAAAAGAAATTGAGAGGAAACATAGATTCTCCCAAAGTCTCACAGCAACTGTGAAATGCCATAAAGATCCCTTTTTGTCGGTCTGCTGATTTCTTACTCATGATGCCCTAGATCCACTTTTGTTGTACCCACTCACTACATATACCCAATTACTAAGCCACCCTCTGCTCATGACAGTGCCTAATTCCTGGTTATACCTCACTTCTCCTAATCCCACCTCAGAAAGAACAACTAATCTAGAAATGGCCCCCAACTCATTACAAACTCCACAGAATCCTTCAGAAAGAACCCAAACCATACAAAATATTCTTCCTTCCTCTCACCTATTGAAAGTTATTCCATGGCTTCAATAGAGTATCCTCTTTCACTGCATGGGGCCAATAAATCTGATTTGGTCAGTGTAAAAATTTTGTCCTTGTGAATGTTAGCCAATGAAGTTATGACCTTATCACTATCATCCACATTATGTTCACCAAGTTAGAGGCAGCTGGTGCTTCTTTTCTCTGTTTGATAATCTGTATTTTTATTAAGTGTGTATTAATGAACTGTACCAATTCAACTTATCTTTGTCAACCCATTTCTGATGGTGATGGAACCAACCTCTTTATAGAGCTTCTTCAGCTTTAATTGACTGAAGACAAGAACTTGCATGCCACAAATTTGGATTGGTTAAAATCTTTGATGCCTGCTGGAACCAAACAGAATTTGGAAATATTCTCTTGACTCTATTGCATAGTGATGACTTCTTATTGCACACATTTATAATTTCAAGTCCTCTCCATTTCAATGACCCATGCTTCCAGCCATCATATTTCAAGGTTAAACTCATGACATATGATATAAATGGACATCCTTTGTCTCTACCTTTATTCTATCTCTTTGGGTAACTCATGTTCATCAATAGCTTATTAGATTAGACAACACATATCCTTGAATATTTATTTGATATTTCAGCAGTGGGTTTGGAGTTTCTTTTAAGTCCTCCTATGAACCTGATATGACCCTCACTGTATCCTGAATGCAGAAAGAAATAAAGACAGTGGATATTACTTCTGAACAATTGTAGTCAATAGAAAGTGGCACATTTTTCACATGCTGAACAAAAATATTAACCAACCACTAATTCTATATCAGGCAATAAATCTTTCAGGAATGGAAGAGAAATAAAGATATATTTAAATGAAGGGAAACTAAAATAATTTGTTCCTATCACACTTACTCTTAAATATTGGCTGAATGAAAATCTTGAAACAGAAAAGAAATGATAAAAGAAGGAATACTTTGCATCAGGAATGAAAAAACAACAGAAAGATAGAGATATGGGTTCAACCTTTCCTTCATGGGTTTTATAAAGAAGAGCTGATATTGAAAAAACAAACTGTAACACCATCTGCTATCCAGGACAATAAAATTTTAAGCTTGGGATGGTAAAGGAACCAAAGTAAGATTTCCGCACTTCACTTGAAGAGGTGTAATGTTGATATCGGTAGACTATAATAATTCACATATATACATTGTAATACTCTAAGGAGACAAACAAAATTATATAAAAAGATTTAAAAATTCATTTAAAACTATAAACAAATAAAAATTGAATTCTAAACTCTGTTCAAGTATCCCATAGAAAGGCAAGAAAAAAGAAACAGAAGAATGACAATCAAAGGAAAGAAACATAAAAAGCATCAACAAAGAACCATAACTCTAACATATCAATAATTATTTTCAGTATAAATGGTCGAAATATAACAATGAAGAGATAGAAATTGTCAAAATGGATAAAAAACAAGCTGTTTATAAAAAAATTCACTTCAAATTCAATGACAGGGTCAAGCTGAAAGTAAAAGGATTGAAAAACTCATATCATTCCTTCATTAATTTTTTTGAAACACAGGAGTGGGTAAATTAGTACCTGTTAATATAAACTTCAGAGCAAATAAAAGTACTGGAGACAAAGAAGTAAATTTCATTATGATAAAGGATCAATCCACTAGGACAACATAAGTATCCTATATGTGTAAATCATTGATATTTATTTAATATTCTACCCAACAAACTCAGAATGCATTTTTTCCAAACACTCACGAACACTCACCAAGACAGACCATGTCATTGGTCATAATACAAAAGTCAACAAATTTAAAATAGTTGAGCTCGTACAAAATATGTTCTATGACAATAATGTACTCAAATGTGAAATGAATTAACAGAATGGCAACAGGAAAATCTAAATGAGAGGATACTAAAGAATATGCTTCTAAACTATTTGAGGATTTGATAGGAAGTACAAAAGATAATACTGTGAATTCTCAATTTAGAATAGAAAATTCAACTAAAATATCATTTGAAAATGAAAGTTACAATGCCTGAGCATTTATCACTCACTATAAAGAAAGAAAGAAAAAGTAAAAAAAGAAAACACCTAATGAAATACTTCAGGAGGAAGGAAATCAACCCCAGAAAATTGGACTACAAGAAAAAAAAGGAATCTATTTCAAAACAAGTTGCCAGGTGTCATTCTTATTTGCTATTTTCTAATTACAGCCTCACTTGAATCTAAACATGGTGGCCGGAGCTAGAGCAACTGTCTTTGACTACACAGAGGAATCCATGTTCAAAAAACTGTGGATAAGGAAGATAGAAAGAGCAGAATATTAATATTAATTTATATCTGAAAAACTTCAGCAGAAACAAGGGATAAGAGGTGACCTCATGAGCCTAATCTAAATCCTCTGATAAGTCATAGAAATCTAAGGGAAAACACATATCTTTACAAATGTTGGGAAACCAGGGGTTTTAAAGCCAATCTTCAGAGATATCAATATTTAGTGTGATATTTGTGTTCAAATGAGAATAGAAACTATTTTGAATCCTGGAAAAGCACTTTGTAATATCTGGTCTCTCTAGTTAATGGACATGTGTTTTATGAAAATATTCAAAACACTTGATTTCCATGCCTGCATTTTTTACACTGAGTGTAGTTATATGAAGTTTACAGGAAATTCTAAAGCACAATGTTTGCATATGTATCCTCAGTTCTATCCTATGTCCCTCATCTCTATTTCTACAATTGGATATATATATTTAAAAATCATGTTTATACATTTAATCTCATCAGGATAGCCACAGAGTAAAGATATACTCCAGATGATGTGTTAATTGGCATTGCAACTTTGCTAAAATTCAAGGCTCAACTGACACAAGAACAGACCAAAGATTTAAGTCTCTGGGACATATATTTATCAAGTATAGTGCTAATTATAGGTTCAAATAAAAGGGGCTGATTAACCATGTTTAGAGAACCTATAAATGAGTCTAATGGCATAGTAAATTTAATTTTGTAGATACACATGTGACGCTGTACACGTCCATAAAGAATTAGTTTAGAAACATATAGAATACTCTCTCAATGGTCAAAACAGTAAGAATCACAAAACAGAGGGCTGATAAAGTAAAAAAGTAACAGTAACAACTAACTTGGGATGTCTTATTTAGT
Source organism: Tolypeutes matacus (assembly GCA_026826555.1). Lineage (NCBI taxonomy): Eukaryota > Metazoa > Chordata > Mammalia > Cingulata > Chlamyphoridae > Tolypeutes > Tolypeutes matacus. Next base: position 382,287 of record JAKSZT010054155.1, on the reverse strand, counting down.
TGAAAAGCATCAATCTTTAGATTACATTTAAACATTAAATACAGAGAGCATGTAATCACACATAATTATCAAGCAAGACAAGATAAAGCATACTTTCTATATTATTCAACAAAAGCATTTAATATAACTTTCTTGAATATCAAATATTGTATGAGGGGCTAGAATATAGAATAGTGCAAAAAATAGCCTTTGTCTTTACATAGTTTATAACATAGTATGATTATGTATAAATCATTGTCTAATATATTATTAAAATAGATTATAGAAGAGAAAAAAATGATGTAATTAAAAAAAAAAAATTTCAAGTTTATTTGATCAGCAAATGATTCTGGAAGCACCAAACTAAAAATGATGCAGAGTTTTGCTGAAGATGTGGAAAGGAGGAGCTTATATATTACAAAGGCAGAAGCAAATGAGGAAAAAAATTCTGATTTGTTATCTAAGGTACGTTGCCTGATCTGAACTATTTTTAGAGGAAGACCTCTCTTTAAGAGGTCTATTTCTGATTGGCTGGTATTAAAGCTCTGTCTCTTTGTACTAAGGTGCCCTCCGCCAAAAATCAGGTTACTTGGGTTTGTCTTTGATCAGAGATTGACCAAGACTAGACACCCCAATCTAATGGCCTCCTCTATTTTATTTTAACAACTATTATAATAAAATAATATAGGTTTTTGTCAAACAGGTAAAGTTAATACATGGAGTTGGTTTCAGATTATGGAAGCCTGAAAGAGCAAACAGGAAGTTTGAGATTAACCACAGGTAATGATTGTAGGAAGCAGATTGTTTCCATACATGTGCCCAGGGCATCAAACAGAACAGATGTAGTAACTAAAACCTCAGAGCTCAGAGAAGACTCTTAGACCTCTGAGGAGGGCATTCTTCCTATCTTATGCTGAATCCTAGTCACAATATCAAAGAACAGAATACACAGTGGTAGATTTGAAGCTGAGAGTCAATGGATAAATAACTGGCACAAGTTTGATTTCCAGTAATAAGGATGCTCTTTCTATCTTCCTTATCCACAGTTTTTTGAACATGGATTCCTCTGTGTAGTCAAAGACAGTTGCTCTAGCTCCGGCCACCATGTTTAGATTCAAGTGAGGCTGTAATTAGAAAATAGCAAATAAGAATGACACCTGGCAACTTGTTTTGAAATAGATTCCTTTTTTTTCTTTTTTGTAATTAGAGTTATTCAGGTTACCAGAAAATATCAGGTGACTTATTAATAAGGAAGAGAAAGTGGATTGTTACTGGGAACATCTAGTGGTATCTTCCCATTTCCAGGTTGCTGATTATTTTACCCCTGCCATGTGATTTGTGCCTTCCTTCATCCAATGAACCAGATATGACATTCATTGTTTTTCTTTGACAAACCCACATAGACACACACATTTGCAATACACACACCCACTTGCACAAGGTCTTTGATTATGAAGAATATTTACTGAATTATGAAATATAGATTGAAATAAATACTCATTTTCTATAAATTTTAACAATTAATATAAATTACATAGTGAAAAGTCCAAAAATGTTGATCACACATAGAGAAATTTACATAAAGCAAACACACTCATTTATTCATGACTGGAGCCAAGAAAGTGATTATTACCAACACACTGAAATGCCCAACATATCTCACTCAATCACCAAAAATAACCATGATTCTGATGTCTGTCATGGCTATCTATGTGGCATGATTCAATTCACTATATCGCTTTGTGTATTTATGACCTTCATAGCTCACTGAGCCACAGGGTTTGCAAGTGCACCTCACAGCTTTCTTGCATTTTGGCTTCCTTCCACAGCTCTTCTAGTGAGTGCCTGTGGCTGACAACTGTCTCTTTGCATCTTGTTTAACAAAATCTGGTTCTCAGCTAAGTCAAGTTAAGCTTTCTTCGTGGCCATTCTTGCTCTCCATATTGTGGGGACTCTAGAGACCTGGTCCAGGCCTAGACAACAATGAATCTGTATTTTGGTTTGTGTTAATCTTTTAATCTTTGTCTTTTTTATATTTGTCTTGAAGCATCTGACAACTACTTATATTTGTAATGCCATCTTTTCCTACCAGGTTATGAGCCTGCTTTTACTTAGATTGTCTATGGGTGTCTTGGGGTCAGAATAACTTTCTCCATCAATGCGACTTTTTTTTTGGACTAATGATAGAATCCCTTGTTTTGTTCTTGTGTGTGTATGTGTGTGTACACTCACTAATATGCATTGTTCTCCCTTCAAAAAAACAGAATACTCCCAAAATGCCAGCTAAACCGCTGCTCCATTTCTACAGCTTTCAACACTAAAAGTTAAGCTACAATATTTAGGGACAGATGTTTACCTGGCAATGCAATGAATCATCAAATTCATTTTCCAACATTACTAATCAGAGTTCTTCAAAGTTATCAAGTTTCCACTGAGAAACTGTTACAGACTGGAGAAGACTGAAGAAAAATAAGAAATAAATGCAATGGGGGATTCTGGATGAGATTCTGGAACAGAAAAAGGACATTAGTAGTAAAATGTGAAATGTTTATTTCCTGGTTCTGAAGACTGTATTATGAATATTTAAAAGGCTAATATAAGAGGAGTATGTGTGAGGGAGAAATGGAATCTGTATTAATTTTGCAAATTTTCTGTAAGTCTAAAATTAGCTCAAAATGAGTGATACAATTCAGAGTAAGATTTATGGCTTAGTAAGGCATAGGAGTGCCTTTAACTTTTAAACTTAAATAATGAGCATGATGACAAATTATACATCATAATGCAAAGTGCTCCACAATGGCAAGAGTGTTGGTTGTACTGCCTTTAATTGCCCAAAATCATCAATTCATTGAAACAAACAGCTGCTGAACACCTATTATATTAAATTACAGACACTAGAAAAATATAATTGAAAATGAAATGATTTCCTTAAATATATAGTGGTATGACTGAGGTAGTGTTGATAGTATTTTCTGTTGTCATTATTCTTGTCATTGTTGTTGCCATAAAAAACCGTAGTTAACCAATTATTGCTCACTATTCGCTAGGCACCATCCTAAATACACTTCATGAGTTACCTGAAAAATAGGCTTCCATTAAATTTATAAAATAAATCTCAAAGAAGTCCTAACTTTGCCATAAAATTCAAAATATTTGCCTACTTCATTAACTTTCTGGCTTTCAAAGATGACTATTCAAGCCTCTCCTGTTTTCTCAATCTTTAAACAACCCCTTGATCATCTTCACTTGCAGATGCTCTTTTTGCTTTTATTTGCACTGAGAGAAAAGGAGAAGTCAGAACAGAACCTACAAGTGTTTTTTTGTTTTTTGTTTTTTTTTTTTAATTTATTTTTATTTTTTTTATATATATATACATATATTTTAAGAGGTGCTTAGATTACCCAAAATATTACACGGAACCCACTGGGATTCCCATGCTGCCCACCTCCCACAAGTGTTTATATGCTGTGCCTTAGCTCATATTATTTCATGCTGTGGTTGATGAACCTGTTTACTTTCCAGGTCTATCTCTCTGAAAACTTCTAATTTTCTCATCCATCAACAATATTCTATTTGTATTGATTATTCCCTTGAACATATTAATATCTGAAATATCTCAGAATAAAAATAAATAAATAATGATAAACCCATCATAACTATCAATGCTTTTTAATCCTGCCTCAGCATCTAACTTTGGTTAAGCCACCCATTGATCTCAACACTGTCCTTACACTTAGTTAATGAATAGCTTTCCAACCCTGGGGCCTAAACTTCCTCAGAGGCCAAACACATTTCTGTAGCTGCTACCCAAACCAAACCCACACCTAACACAAACCCACAGCTGATTTCAAATGTTAAGTTAACCATATCTACCACTCCCACATCCCCAGTCCCTTTTCCTTTCTCACGTGTTTGCTTTATACTGACCAACCCTGACTCCCCTGGGAAATCTGCTAACACCCAGCCCTGGACCACAATAAAAATACAAGTCCACAGGTTCTTCTTGGTCTGCTTGTGTGCTCCCCACTTGCTGGTTGAGCCACCAGTGTCAATAGCATCTCTGTCAACTCCCCTTATGTCATTCATCTATCTCTGGGCCTTGTGCTTAAGAAACTGTGTCTCATGTATTATGGCCTCAGACTCCCAATGTGTCTCACCTGACCTCCAACCAGACCCAAAATTATAATCAAACTTAACCAATTTGAAAAAAAAAAAAAAACCCACTGATAGATTCCCTTCCATTTATTGTCTCATTCTTCTGCTCTCCTTTAAAAAAAGCACTCTGAAACTTTATTTATACCTTACTCACCTTGCCCACTCCCTCTCACTACATTGTCTCTGTTAAATGCTATCCATGAAAACTCAAATAAAATTGTTCTTATTAACATCAAAAGCATTCTGGATGTTGTCAAATTCAGTGGTTAAAATGTAGTTTTCATTTTAATCCAAGTATAAACTGCATTCATCCCAATTGATTATGCTCTTCTTATTTTTTTTAATAGTATAGCTTTTTGCTTATTATATTTTTATAAAAACTTAGATTACATAAAAGTTACATAAAAAATATAAGGGATTCCCCCAATAAAGATCCCAACAGCATTTTTGCAGAAATTATAAAGCCAATAATTAAATTTATTTGGAAGGTTAAGGGGCCCTGAATAGCCACAAATATCTTAAAAATGAATGAAGTTGTAGGACTCATACTTCCTGACTTTAAAGCATATTACTTAGCTTCAGTGGTAAAAACAACATGGTACTGACATAAGGACAGACAGATTGACCAATGGAACCAAGTTGAGAACTCAGAAATCGACCCTCACATCTATAGTCAAGTGAATTTTGAAAAGCCTTTTAAGTCTACCAAGCTGGGCCAGAACAGTCTATTCAACAAATTGTGCTGGAAGGACTGAATAGCCATGTCAACAAGAGAGAAAGAAGACCCATATCTCACACCTTATACAAAAATTAACTCAAAATGGATCAAGGACCTAAATATAAAAACCACAACCATAAAACTCCTTGAAGAAAATGTAGGAAAACATCTTCAATATTTTGTGGTAGATGATAGTCTCTTAAATCTAACATCAAAGCATGAGCAACAAAAGGAAAAAATAGAATAATGGGAGCTCCTCAAAATTAAACACTTTTACACCTCAAAAGTCTTTCTCCAAAGGGTGAAAATGCAGGCCACTGAATGGGAGAAAATATTTGACAATCACATATCTGATAAAGGTTTATTATCCATGATATATAAGGAGATAATACAACTTGACAATAAAAAGACAAACTATTCAATTAAAAGTGGGCAAAATACTTGAAAAGACAACTGTCCAAAAAAGAAATACAAATGGCAAAGAAACACATGGAAAAATGTTCAACATCACTAGCGATTAGAGAGATGCGAATCATAACTACAATTTGATAGCATTTCACACTTATTAAACTGGACACTATTAAAAAGTCAGAAAACTATAAATTTGGGGGAGAATGTGGGGAGATAGGAATGCTTATTCACTGTTGGTGGGAATGGAGACTCATACAGGCACTGTGGAGGACTGTTTGGCCTAAGGAAGTAGAATATAGATTCACCAAGGGAACCTAAAATACCATTGTTAGGTATATACCCAGAAGAACTGAGAGCAGTGACACAAATAGACATCTGCACACCGATGTTCATAGCAGCATTATTCATGACAGCCAAAAGTTGGAAACAACTCAGGTGACCATCAACTGATGAATGGAGAGGTGAAAACTATATGTAGAGTATAGACACAATGGAACATTATGAACATTAAGAAGAAATGAAGTTGTGAAACATATGACAACATGGATGAACCTGGAGTTAAGAAAGTCAGACACAAAAGGACAAATAATGTGTGACTGCCCTATTATGAGTTAAATATATTACACGAAATATAAATATATTATGTGAAATATGAATATGGGTAAAATTGCATACAAATGACCATTTTTCTTTGAAGCTGAAAACATGAAGATTAATACTACAAAATGTTAATATCACACCCTTAAAATATATATACTAAGTAAAGGAGACCAAAAGCAGAGTACTACATATTTTATGATTACATTTCTATAAAATGTAAATATGAATTAATTTATAAATGTGAAATTAGATTAGTGATTATGTAGGGCTGGGGAAGGAATGCTAAAAGGTGTAAAGTCTTTCTTTTTGCAGTAATGAAATTGGTCTAAAATTTCTGAAATGATGAATGTACAACATTGTGATTATACTTAAAGCCATTCATTATGCACTTTGCATAGATCATATGGTTTGTGAATATATCTCAATAAAATTGATTAATAAACAAATAAATAATTGTGCATGAATAGCAAGATATTGCAGCTCTGCACAGTAGGGAAAACAGAGAGAAACTGAGAGGTGAAGAATTTTCTTATTTGTTTGTCTTTTTTTAATTTACTATTACAGAAATAATAAAAATGCTCTAAAAATGATAGAAGTCATGAACGCACAACCATGCGATTATACCAAATACTATTAATTGTACATTTGGATGAATTGTATGTTTTATTAAGATGTATCAATAAAATTGATTGTTTATAAATTATATGTAAAACCAAATTTTTAAATTCTTTATTTCATTTAAAATGAATATAGTTTTCACCTGAGAAATCAGGTCATCCTATAGTTCAAATCATTTGTGTTATACTCCCACTTAATATGGTTATTTTACCATTAAACTAGTTGATTCATTATATATATATATGAATTTTATATATATGGAATGACTGTATACCACACCCCTCCAACTCCTCCACTTTCCCCCATTAACAACATCTTTCCTTAGTGTGGTACATTAATTACAATTGATGAACACATATTGAACTATTGCTTTTAACCATGGTCAATAGTTTACATTACATTTTACACTTTGCCACACACAATTTAATAGATTTTGATAAAATGTATAATGTCCTGTATCTGTCATTGCAATGTCATCCAGTACAATTTCAATGTCCCAAAAAAACCTCATGTTAAATTTATTCTTCCCTTTGTCTTCCCTCAGAACCTCTAGTGACCCCTGCCTTTAAGTCAATAATACAAGTTCATCTATTGCCAGAATAATAATGTTTACTTTAGTCGTTAATTGCATTCCCCACTTACGTTTGTTTATTCCTCAATCTTGAGGATTGGGGAAGTGATGCCTACTCTGTTTCTGATTGAGAGTGGACCTAGATCCCATGGGGCAGATGGATGGAACTGCCTTGTTTACAGTTGTAGATATTCTCTGTTTTTGGGGGATGGGCATTTTCTATCATCATCCTTTGTTTATTTTTCCTGGGCAAGTCCAGTGAACTGGAGAGCAGATGTTGCAGCTCTTCTGAGATTGAGACTTCAACTAGCATATGAACAGACTGAAGATTTAAGTCTCTGGGACATATATTTAATGAGAATAGTTTCTAATTATAGGCTCAAATAAAAGAAGCAGAAGAACCATGTGTAGGGAAATTATAAATGAGTCTAACTATGTTACATTGGGGAGCATATGTTCCAAAGTAAGGCCTACTGACAGGATGCCAAATTCCTGATATTGTCTTTCCTGTTTATAGTGTCTACATGTCTCCAGATCCCTCAGAATCCTTGCTACTTGAAGCACTGTTAACTGTGGCAGTTAATGAGATCCTCCTGACATGTGCATAAGTGTAACCTCTGAAATAGGCTCCCTACTCACTTTGAAATCACTTAGCCATAAAAATTCATTTGAATTTAATATTTCCCCCTGTTGGTCAATGTCTTTTTCCAAATGCATTGTTAGTTGATGCTTGTTAATAATCCATCAGTGCCAAGAAGGCTCATCCTTGAGAGTCATGTCCCATTCTAGGAGAAGGTAGTGAGTTTATATGCTGAGTTTAACTTAAAGAAATGCCACAATTGAGCATCTAGGAGGCTTTAAGAAGGTAACTCTTAGGCAATATTTACTACTAGGCTAAGTTTCATTTTCACAATGACAAGGTTCATAAGTACAACCATCATTATCAAGGGCCTGGTTAATGGTCTGTTGTACTTCACTAGGCACTGCTCATGTGCTTGGGGGATTCTTGCCACTCTATTAGAGAATGAAGCAGCAATTCCCAAGATGAGAATTCAGTATTCTTATGGTTATTGCATGGGTCTCAACCCACCAAGATAATGGCCCATGACCACTAGAACTTGTTCATTTGGCATAGATGCATGCCCCAAGTGCACCACTCTCCACACATCTCAACATCACTGGCACCCCACACCAGTTATCCTCCCCTGTGACAGTTGTGAAAATGCTCTTCTTATTTAAACATATCCTTCACTTGTGTTTGAGATTTCACTTATTCATATCTCATCAAAGTCAAAATGGTATCACATGTGTTTCCCAACTCATCCCATCTGCCTCAAGGCTCAGGCTCAAACCCTTTATCTTATCTAAGTTATCTGATTCTGTATTTAAGTATTCTTACTATTCTGAAGAATTCCAATTGACTTATTGACATATCACTTGCCCATATAATGGACATCTCAAATTTATTTTGTCAGTTTCTGAATTTTTTTTCCTCCTATTCAAACCTGCTACTCTAACAAGTGTTCAAAATCTCAGGATTTAGAATTACATTATGTTCTAGTCACTTGTGCCCAATCTACTGAATTAACCTTCATTCTATCTTGACAATATACAGCCAATTCAAGAGATAAATCCTCTACTACCAAGACTCTCCCTCTACTACTCAACCTACTCAAAGCCATTTTCATTTTCCATCATTGATGCCTCCCAGATTGTTTTCCTTGCTGTGTGCTATATTTTCCATACTATAGGCATATTAATCATTTTATAAGTAATCCTTTTTAAAAATTTAAATTTCATCATGTCAAATCTCTATTGACAACTTTCCAGGTGTCTCTTATTTCACTCAGAACAAAACCTATACTTCCTCTAAGTGCTTTAGTGGGATCACACAGAACTGAAAAATGTGAAGCTCTTTCCTGTGTTGGATTATTGCTTCATTTAGCTTACTACACTGTTGTTACAGTAACAAAGAAGTTGGCACTGTGGTTCTCTCTCTTGCTAAATATTTTAAAAATCCATACTCTTCAGTAGATGTGCAATCCTCAGTCATTCATATATACATGGTCAAGTTAGTTAAAGCCACCCACTATTTATTGTTTTTTGGTATGTGTCAGTACTCAGCACAGGAGATGAAAATATGTTCATAGAGCTTACAGTCTGTTTAGTGTAACTGCAATAATAAAGTACATCATTAAAATTGTATGATTTCTTCTCCTTGTCACTTATGGTCTAGTATTTCTATACCTTATTGCTACAAAATTGACCACACATTTTTGGTTTTAGCTTTGAAGGGTTCTTTGTTTGTCTGTTCGTTTGTTTGTTTGCTTGTTTGTTTTAGAGTAAAAGGAGTTACTGTGAACTTTAATATCTTCCCCCCCACCACCAAAAGGAAAGAACCAAGAATAGATGAATTACTGTAGTTTACTTGTTAATGAAGAAATTTTGATAGACAAAAATGTCTGTACAGCTCATGAAATATCCTTCCCTGACTCACACTCTGGAACAAGAATCTATACAGAATGAAAATCCTTGTTTGCCAAAAATTAGTATTCTTTAATAGCTGTCCAACTATTCTATAATGAAACAGGACACTTGTGTGAAGTTCCTTGGGAAAATATTTCTGGTGGAAAATCTCTCCATCACTTGGATGATAGACCTCTAAGCAGCACCTATTGCTACTTTCTGAGTAGATGAGCATCGTGTGAATATCTTTTTAAATGCTCCCATGACATCTTTGTTCCTGAGACTATAGATCAGAGGATTCAGCATGGGTGTGACGATGGTATAGAATGCTGACACTACCTTATCCTGCTCAGGGGTGTGGAATGACTGGGGAAGAACATAAGTATAGAAAGCAGCTCCATAAAAAATACTGACTACAGTCAAGTGAGAGGAGCAGGTAGTAAAGGCCTTTTTCCGACCTTCAGCAGAGCGCATGCGGTGGACAGTTAACAAGATGAGAGAGTAGGAGGTTGAGATGATAGAGATGGGTATGAGCAACATGAGTACACAGCAGATGTACATCAAGGTTTCATACAAGGATGTGTCTGCACAAGCTAATTTGAGAACTGCAGGAATTTCACAGAAAAAATGGTTGATATTGCGGGAGCCACAGTAGGGGAAGTTCATGGTAATGGGGGTGAGCAGAAATCCATCCAAGGAGCCGCCAAACCAGGCACCAGCAGCCAGCAGAAAACACACTTTGCGGTTCATTAAGACTGGATACCGAAGAGGGTTACACACAGCCACATAACGGTCATAGGCCATGAGGCCCAGAAGAAAGAACTCTGAGCCAATCATGGTCAAGTAGAGGAAGATCTGGATGCCACAGGCCACAAAGGAAATGGTCTTTTCTTCAGATACCATGTCAACCAGGAGCTTTGGGACAGTGGTACAAATGAAAAGGGTGTCCATGATGGACAACTGGCTGAGCAAGAAGTACATGGGAGTGTGGAGGCGGAAGTCGACCTGAATCAAAATTATCATGACCAAATTTGCAGTTACAGCCACCAAGAAAATAACAAGGATAACTGTGAAGACAATGCCTATAGCCCTGCTGTTCTGCAGAAGCCCCAGCAAGATAAATCCTGAGGGTGAAGTTCTGTTTTTCATTGCCATTGCCTATTACAAGTCCAGGTGAACAGGAAGCCACAGAGTTGAAAGTGGGAAGTGTGAGATAGCACATTCAATATGAGAGAAACATAGGATGGAGACACCACCACAGAAGTGATGGGTCAGAATGAAATTTTCCGGGAAAGAACCCTGGAGAAAAACAAAAGAGCTAAGACTAGTCACATCATAAACCAGACATTACGGCTCTAATTTTTCCTTTGGCAAAAAGTCCTTGTTTAGTGGTGTTCTTTCTTCTATATGTAGTTATGGTAATTGCATAATACATTTGGCATTTTCTATAAAAGTAATAGGGTTTTCCCCATATCTGTGCTGTTTATCCTCTATTTTTGACATCAAGAAAGTTGCCCAACCAACAGAAGATCTAAATTAATATTGGTTGGAGAAAAGGATCATTGATTTATTGATTGAGCAAATGACTTAAAAAGGAGCATAATGAGTAAAGTGGGCAATGAAAGTTTAGGACTTTTGTTGGGTCATCATGAATATTCCCTATTTTTCTGTTCTTTCTCATTGCTGGTTCTTAAATTTGGGTCTCTATACTTTTGCTTGCACTTCATTATTATCCTCCTAACAGATATTTCTCCTAATAATTTTTGATTCCCTATTGAGGGTGAGCCTCAATAGAGCTCCTAGGGATAAATTCTGTAAACAAAGTAACTTTTATGACACTCAGTCTCTTCTTTAATTACATGGCTCCACATTGCCACTCTCAGTTTGGGGAAGAGGGTGACATGGTAAAAATAAAACAATGGCACCTTGAAACTTTCTCACCAACAAACATGTAGGAGCAAACAGTTAATCAAGCAAGATTCCTGCAATTTTTTCCCTTATACTTTGAGGATAAAGTTAGCCACAGGATTAAGAAATTGCAGAACAGATATTTAAGATGTAATATTATATAAGAATATTGCAACAACAGGACAAAAATTAGAAAAGAATTTATATCTTTTACACATACCAGATAAATTAAAAATTTTAATGTTAAAACATAAGAGAAAATTCCATAAAAATGATAAAGCACTTTCAAATGGTAGACCATTTGAAACTAATAGACATTAGTTTATTGAGCATCTAACATTCATCACTGTAAAAACCAGAGTTCAATCAATGGCATAGCCCACATTTGCAATGCAATTTTCTTACTTGTGGCATTCCTAGAAATACTGCCAGGTACGAGAAGCCTTGTTATGTAAGGTTGTCAGATGGAGCAAATAAATGCTGTATGCCAATTAAATTTGACTTTCAGATAAAATGATTGTTTTGTATAAGCATTTGCTTAGCACTAAGTATTCCTATTATCAGACATATTGTCTTTTATAGGCTTATTATTTTGTGATTTTATTAAATTTAATACTTTTGTGATAGACTTACCTTAGTGTTAAATGAAAACCACTGTGTTAGCCAGAATAACGGTCCCTCTAAAGTATCCATGTCCTAGTTCCTGGAACCAATGAAGATGATATCTTATATGGGCAAAAGGCATCGACAGATTTGATGATGATAAAAAAAATTGAAATGAGGAGGTTATTACAGATTATCTAGATAAACCCAATATAATCACAGTGGTCCTTCTTTAGGCAAAGGGAGTGGCAGGAGAGCCAAAAAAGGAGATGTGATGATGGAGCAGATTTTGAAATGATGGGATTGCTGGAAGGGGCCATGAACCTTGGAATATGTACAGCCTCTAAAATCTGGAAGAGACAAGAACAACATTAACCCCAAAAACTTTCACAAGGAATGCAGTCTTGAGGATATCTTGATATTTATCCAGTAAGACCCATTTTGGACTTCTGACTTTTAGAACAGTAACATAATACATTTGTGTTGTTTTAAGCCACTAAAATATATGTAACTGGTTAGGCAGCAATATGAAACTAATATACCAATAAAGAGTGTTCGTTTGTAGAATAATTGAGACAAGTTGCTAATAATAAATCACACAGTAATCATGCAGCACTAACTGTATGCCAGGGTACCTTCTACTTGCTCCAATATTTTGGCATAGTCAAAACACCTCTATCACCATTTATAGTAGGAGATATTGAGGCAGAGAGAGGTGGAATAGGGAGAGTTGACACTAGGTTCGAGGAATCTGACTTTGTTTCCCATGCTTTCAACCATTGTCTTCACCTTCCCCCTGAAGAAATGATGTCTCTTTAAGTATCAATTAATGTTTCAATCAGCTGAGACAAGTCAAAGGAATACAAGGGATGAGGCCATGATCACACTCTAGAAAAAATTTGCATATCTGATTAAAGTTGTTGAAAAATTACTAAAGTAACAAAATGAAGTTAGTTATTTCCATAAACCCCAAATGCTTCTTAACATTTGGACAATCCCCAGTCATCATGTGTCAGCTGGAGCCTGGTTTCATGTTGAGGTCCAAGGGAAAATAACCCTCAGCAGATTTACCCTGAAAAAATCACTAAGAACACATATACCACATCTGCTGAGGAATCAACAAAGCCAGATTCACAAATCTCATTTTTGAAATTGCCACATCCACTTCCAATGGCAACTGCTTGTTATCCTAAGCAGGCATAAGAATGTCCCAACCAATGTTCATGCCTCAATCCCTCACCCAGCATCACCATTATATAACCAGCTCAGTAGAGGTGATACCCACATTCTTTTTTGGGGATATGATATTTGAAAGAAATTCTTGTTCATGTGTGGGAGATTTCATTTAAAAACAAACAGCCCTTAAGGAAACAACTATTATTTACAATTAACTGAAGAATAGCTAATAATGATGTTTACAGAAACTACAGAAAACTGCCCAGAAGTGTGAACCCAATTTACATCCTCTTGGAAAAAAAATGACATGTTTGTAGACCAATCATATCAATCATATACCAAACTAAATCTTGAAGAGCTAAATTATCATGATATTTTGGTTCACATAATTGCTTTTCTTTACTATAGTTTCTTAGATAGAGGTGCTCCCAAAGAGTGGAAGGAGTCAATTTTTTAAAACAGTATTTTAAAACTTGCCAATAAAATGTTACCTCTGTAATTAGACTTTATTATTCTTAAGTTTGTTTAATTTGTCATTGAAACACAGTATATCACTCTTATTATATGTCTTCATACAGACAGTTGTGCTCAGAGCATTTACAGCTGAGTATCCTCACTCTTAATCTAAGGCATTGTTTATTTGGGACTAGATATAATTACAGTATAATCACTCCCGCACTTGAATTTAACCTGATTCTATAGGGTTAGTAAAATTCACTGGGAAATCATAAATATTCTAGGTCTCCTTTTTCCCACTAGATCTCCTCCTCTAGAACTTCCCGGATGAATCCATAAAAATAACTCCATCTACATCATCCACTGGGTATAGCTCAATCACTCCAAACTAGGTGGCACATTTAACTAATTTTTGTACTGTGATGTGATGAAATGTGAAGGTATTGGTCTGATTGTATTCAGCTGCTAAGACTGTATGGACAAAAGCAGAAGGTTAAAACTTAAGTTTAACTTGATCATTTTTGCTTCCCTTTAGTACAAATATAATAAAGCCTCCTCAATAGGCTTCATACTAGAGATAATCAGTACCTTTTCTTCTGCTAAAGCCACATACTTTAGAAATGGGTTTCAGCCAGTCTTATTCAGCTTGAACCTTTAGGTGATAGCTGGGTTGTTTAACATTTGAGTATTTCGGGATGCTTCTCAAAAATTACTGGTGATAATGGAAATGGGTATCACTTTTATTTTATAGACAACCAAGACAATATCAAGAGCTTTAAAAGGTGTGTGCAAACTTCCATTCTTAGAAAAATTTGGTGGGGAAATAATCAATTGAATGTATAATTTCATCTGTAAAAATTATTCATTGTTTGGAATGGTTAGAAACCTGAGGTATTCTAAGCATCTACTAATTGGAGACCTGATAAATAAATTAAGTTTAATAAAAATGGAATTCCAATAAAACTTTGAAAAATAAGGTGGGGTCATATCCATTAACATGTGATGACAGTGTCACTGTACTCTTGAATGACAGGTTTCACATTTTAATCTCCTCATCATTCATTTAATATATATAATGCATATATAATTATAAACTTAAACTTTTCACTGTTGGTGGCATTCCAAGTGACATTCACTTTTTTCTTGACTATAGTTTCTGTTTCCTTACAATTATTATAGGTTACATATATAAAATGATTTAATTTTTATGGGCCAATTTTAGGTTATTAAAAACATGGATAATAGTTACATGTAATTTTCCACATTTCAGTATTTCAACCTTTGGATGGTGAAATGGGCTAGCAAGAATTTACACTAGGAATCCCATTAAGGATTTACACTCAGAGACTCTGACAAACATTTCAGACTCCTCAAGGCATGATCCTTCTATGCTGCACGCTGGGGAATTCTGTGATGATGGAACACACCTTATTGCTGATATATGCACCTGTGTCTGAGAGAATAATTCAATTGAATTTTCCCAAAACTGTAAGCCTCATTGCACAAAATGTTCACACGAAATATGTGTTTTGTTCTTAAATTATGTACTTTGGCCATTTTAAATGAGGTTTAAAGGTACTCACCAAGCTACATGCATAAACAGATAAAAATAGTCAAGAAGTGTTAAATAAAATAGAAAAAAACAAATAAATTGAAATGTGAAATAATTCTTCAGCAAATAGAAGTGAAATTCATACCAAACAATTCCTCCAAATGGTGTAGACTTGTCCCTTGGAATAAAGCAATTCTAGGTTGTAAGTTAAATCTTCCAGTTTTCTACAGTATATTCAAACTCTAAAATATCATTTTACCCTTTGCTCCGGAGGCAGTTCAGTCTGGTGTTTTAGTGCACAGAATCTGGACAATAACTTCTTGGTGTCTGCTGCTTATCAGTCATAAAACACTGAGCAAGTCCCTCCTCAATTTCCTCATTTTGCAATGGGCACAATAGTCCTTTCCTCAGATCATTATAAGGATTAAATTGAATAATCCATGTAATGTCTCTTACAACAATACCTGGAGCTTCATATTGCTATAGAAATGTAAGCTATAATTTTTAGTATCTACTTTCTTTTGCAATAAATATTTCCTCACTTTTTTTTCTTCAATCATAGGAACATTTTATTTCCACATACATTCATATTTTGAAAACCATTTTGTTTTCTTCTCCAATTTATTCTTGAGTAGCTTCAGTGCCTGAATTTTTCACAGGGCAGATACACAATCCTCTCACTTTTGTTCACAATGGGAATAGAAGAGTCTCCAGAACAGGAAGAATTGAATTAACTTCTGAATTCAAAACTGGCTAATATATACAACCTTATTTTCATCATCTTAATGCCCTATTAAGCTTTCCCAGTACATAAAGCAGGCATCAAAGGAAATATTATATAAAAATATTAAGAAATTATTCATTGCCACACACACACACACATCACACACAAGAAACAAAACCCAGGTATTGGCCCAGTTCTCCATCTTCAGACTAAAATCTCTTATATGTGCACGATATATATCATATATAACCTGAAGATAAAGATGTTTTCAATCTTCTAAAGTCCCTTTCAAATAAGAAATAACCATTATTTGTAGTTAGCCTTGCCTTGGGTAAAAATAATATTATCCTATCTCTCTTAGAAGCTTAGTCTGGAAGGGCAGTCAAGTAGCTGGTTTTATTTCTGCCTTCATTAGTTCTCAGTCAGGTCAGGTCCAGAGATGTGGTTTTAGCTATATTCAAACAGTTTTCCTAATGGCACTTTTCTAATTTTATTGGACAATCTATTAAAATCCCTAGTCATTTCAGTTAAGCACTTTGGAAATTCAGGGAAGGGACAATTTTAATAATGTCAACAAACTTATTTAATACTGGCTTTGTTCTCACATCTAAATTTTCTGTCGATATGGAAGAAAAAATTTCCCCCCACTAGAATAAACAAATGCCTACATATGGGACTTACCTCATGCTTGCAAAGGAGAAAGAATATCCAAGACTAATCTATCAAAAGCCAGTGATGTTTCTTCTCATAGGCCAAAATTTTACCATACTTAGTTGGAGGTTGGAAAGAATTTAAATACTGTTGTTTTAGTTCTAGCTCTCCCTTTATGTTCAATAATGTGTGAACTTGTAAAATTCATCTAATTTCAGATTCCACTGCAACTCTTCAACTCTGGATTATGCAGAAAATTAAGAAAGAATAAAATTTTAAAACAATTCTGCTTTGTAGTAGTAAAGCCTTCTAAATAGAAATGACATTTGTTCAATTTTACAACTAATTATTCTTGAGCATGTATTATATATCAGGCAGATTTCTAGTTTCTTGGTAAGCATCACAGAACAAAATAAACCCCCATTTTGCTAATGTGATCAATAAAATCTATTTAATTATGTTCACATTGCTAAGGAAAGTAAAATAATGTAGATTAATCACAGCTGATTCTCCAAGCATTTGTACATCACATTTATTCTTAGCAAATTATAGAAATCATAGGAATATAGTGGAGAAAGAAACATTTAAAATTCCCCTCATCTTTGAGGATCTGGGATTTTGAAGGAAGCACACATAGAGATGTTTGGTAAATGTGTGACAAGACCAAGGCAGACATTCAGGTTTAAAAAGATTTAACCTCAACACATTCCCACCTGAAAACTATTTTCAAAACTTCTGATTTTAGTTAATTATATATTTGTGAATCAGCCTGTTATTTTAGCTGATTATTCTGTTCACTGCCATGAAATCATCCATTATTACAATTACTCTGCCTTGTCTAAATAACTGCTGAATAGAGTTAGGAATTGATGGTACACACATTTTGTTGTCACAATATTTACAGACCTGTTAGCAGGATTTGACTTTTTTCAAAGTCAACAGATGTTTGGAATGCAATCTCTTCTCCATACTAAATAGTAATCTAAATATTTTCAATTTTTCCTATAATTTCTTTTTTTGAAATCTTCCTATTTAATAAAATATATAATAAGTAGGTTTTATGCTAAACACTAAATTTTGTATTGTTATGAAATAAATGTGTAGATGCAAAGGTTTAGTTAATGTAAGGCTCATATCCCTTACTCGAAAAAAACCCCACTGGGTGTCATCTGCTGCCCCTTATAATGGAATACCAGGTCCTTGGTAGACCAGCCAAGCTGGTGTCCTTCAAAAAATGAACATAAGCTTTATTTGTATTTGCTTCCTGAGGGACGTTCGTCCCCAGGTCATTATTAGCATTAACAACCTGGCAGCTGTATATTGTGCAGCATCCTTCCCATCTATGGAAAATTTCTACCAATTAATAGCAATGCCATGGTTTGGCAACTAATTACTGAATGAGGATGCAGAGGATATGATTCTGAAGCTCCCATCTGTCTGTTGCTTGGGAAAGGCAATAATTTGCTTTGAATATCAGCTTTTGCATCTCCCATGGAACTAATTGTGCAATACCTTATTAGACTTTTTAAAGTATCAGAATCAAAGCCAGATAAAGTAGTTGAGTATGCCATGAAAACTGAGGGCATTTTCACTTTACCTCTTGTCCCAAATCCAGAACTTTTTGACATAATGTGGGTATAATAAATGTTTTATTAATTGTATTATAATTTATAATTTTCACACCCAAGTTAATATTTCACGTTATTTTTTAATAAAGAAAAAATCTGGTGGAGAAAAATTTTCATTTATAAGAATTTGATCAGAAGACTGGGGGTCCTGTCCTATATACAAGGAGGAGTAGGCACCCAGCACATATATGATGTCATTTTTTAATTTTAAATTGTATTAAGATATAGCATATATAGAAAAGTGAGCACCATTTAATTGTTGAGTGTCACAAAGTATCAACAAAGAATACACCATTTAAGCACCAATGAGGTCAAGGAATATTCTGTTAATAACATCCCTGAAATACCCTGGGTATATCTCTTATGGTATTCCTGGGAACTTACCCAAATAAACCTTCTTGCTTGATGTTTTTCAGATATTTTGGAAATATTTATCAATGCCTACGCTAAATGCTCTTGTTAATTGTGAAATTTATATTGGAAATATAAGAAAGAAACATTTTTAAATATATAGCAACCTAGTCCTAGGCAGAATCCTGAGGAAATGAGAATAAAAGACAAAAATGCCCAGAGTAGAGGGGAAATATGTAGCACAAAATTCTTATGTGGAAGGAAAGCCCAGGAGGGTCACTAGGTAGGGTGGGGTGGAAAAGAGAGAACGGATTAAACCAAGTACAGAGATTCAAAGGTAACTAAAAAGAAAATTGCACCGAAATAATGTCACATTGAGTATATTTCATAACTGAACACTGATTCATTATTACAGTTGAAGAAATTCAGTCACCCAGGACTTATTTCCATCTCTTTCCTCTGCTGTTGTTGTTGTTGCTTGCTTGTTTCATTTAAGAGGAAAGATTCAGTTATTAGAAAATTTGAGATAAGACCAACTTTGTAATTAACATATTGAAGGGAATATTTTTAACCACATCAACAGTGATGGAGGAAATGTTTTTTCCTCTATATTTACAATAGAATAAATCTATTTATTCATAGAATAAAAATTCTATAAATAATATTCCATATAAAATTACTCAATGCGTTCACCATTTACTCTTTCCTAAGCCTTCTAATATAAGGAAAACATATACCAGGTGAATCAAAATTTCTTTTTTATTTATAATATCTGAAGCCCCAACAAACAATAGGTAGATAAAGTTAAGTAAATAGATAGTGTAAAGCTCAGTGTGGACTCTGCTTAATTAATATTTTAAACCTTTGCATACAGATTCACAATTACTCTTAAAGCACAACACTTTGTTTAAAAGGGAAATGTTTGTCTACAAACAAATCAAATGGAGAAGTTGAGACAATGAAAATTGAACAATTTAACTCAAGGATGCTTAGGTACTTAATTAAATTTTCTTGATCTATTCCTCCTACATTTATCTATTAACATTTTATTAAAGCATACATCGAAAATTTTGTAGGGTTGTAGCAACTTTATGTTCTTATTAGAAGAAATCAATTTTTAATCAATCATAAAATATTCATTGACTACAAAGCACATATTAAACTTTATTTGAGATAAAGGCCACTTTATAGTATATTTTAATTTTAGTGGTAAGAGAATACACTTTATACTATATTTTAAATTCAGTGGTAAGAATACTACGACTAAGAATAGAGACCTAAAAATACAGTCAAATCATATTTATAAAAGCTTCCTAAATAAATAATACTGTTACACCATTATCATCAGAAAATATCTTACTTGTGCTGCATTTTAAAAATTAGATTATCAAAGACTTAGCAAATGTTCCTAGCAACTTTCCAGTCAAAATTTGATTAGCAATTGATACATGAAGGACATCTGAACCCATGTAATATAGTTTGGGTAATGGATGCTGGTGATGGTAGCACAGTCTTGTTAATGTAATTAATGCGATTGAATTACATCTTTGAAAGTGGTTAAAACAGAAAATTCTGAGTTACATTTATGTTATTACAATAAAAACTTGGCAAAATACATTCTGAACTCTTACAAGGAATGGTTGGCAAGACTGGGATTATTTAGAAACCATGCTACTTGATTGATGAAGCTTTCAGTAAAATGTCAGTCAATCCAGACAGGCACATCAGCTAAGGATGAGATACTTACTGCCTTCAGCTATAGTTCTTAATGATGCTGGTGACAGAATGATTTTTTCCTGCCAATATCTCAGGATTATCAAAATGAAAAAAAGGATTTCTCCAAAACAAGAATATATTTTCTTAAAAGACTATATCTGTGGTGAATTGGAGTCATAGGTATCCCAGAAAAACATATTCTTAAGCTTAATTCATTCCTGTGGGTGTGAGCCCATTTTTAATAGGACGTTTTGATGAGGTTACTTTAGTTAAGTATTCCTATTACAGGAGTCCTTTATAAGATGAATTAAATTCAGGTGGAGAGAGAAAGCCATAGAGGGAGCATCCAGATGCTGAACAACAAAGGAACCCGGAAGAGAAGGGAGAAACCAGGAGACTCTGCCATTTTTGATGACATATAGCAAATTAAGATCCAAAGATCACTGGCAAGCCGTCACTGAATGCCAGTCTTTGGGGAGAAAGCATCATCTTGATGATGTATTAATTTGGACTTTCTTTTAGTCTTAAAAGCATGAGAAAATAAATTCCCATTATTTAAGTTGACCCATTGCATGAATATTTGCTTGAACAGCCAAAGAAATGAAAACTAGGTGTCACTGGAAACAGCAAAAAGGTTGTTTGTACCCAGTGTCTGGTCCCCCTAGAATTTGCTGGACCCATCACTCACTCTGATTCTATGAGAAGAGGAAAACCTCCCCAGGACCTTCTTTAGAGCTTCTGCCACGTCTTTATTCTTCAAACAGTTGAGCATGGGGGTGAGGGGGTTGAGCGGGTTGAGTATGGGGGTGAGGATGGTGTAGAAGGCAGACACCACCTTGTCTTTCTCTGGTGTGTGATATGGGACAGAACATTGGTGTAGAAAGCT
This sequence comes from Tolypeutes matacus, assembly GCA_026826555.1. Taxonomy (NCBI): domain Eukaryota; kingdom Metazoa; phylum Chordata; class Mammalia; order Cingulata; family Chlamyphoridae; genus Tolypeutes; species Tolypeutes matacus. Next base: position 361,118 of record JAKSZT010054155.1, on the reverse strand, counting down.
GCCCAATAGAAAATGTTCACCACCATGATATGGGAGGAACAAGTAGCAAAGGCCTTGTGTCGGAACTCAGCTGAGTTCTTCCAGTGGATATTGATCAGGATCTGTGTGTAGGAGACACAGATGACAGATATGGGAATGAGCACCATCAGCACACAGCAGGCGTACATCAGGGTCTCATAGAGGGAGGTGTCAATACATGACAGCTTCAGCACACCTGGGATCTCACAGAAAAAGTGATTGATTTCTTGGGACCCACATTAAGGGAAACTCATAGTGACAAGGGTCAGCATAAATCCATCCCAGGAGCTACCAACCCAGGAGCCCACCACCATAAACAAGCAAATCCTGCGGTTCATGACCAGAGGGTATCAGAGGGGGTTGCACACAGCTATGAACCTGTCATTGGCCATGAGGCCCAAGAAGAATTCCCCTCCTATCAGGGTCATATAGAAGAATGTCTGAATCGCACAGCCTAGGTAGGAGATGGTCTTTTCCTCAGACAGAAGATCTTGCAGCATCTTTGGGACAGTGATGCAGATATACAGCTGTATCCACGATGGACAGCTGGCTGAGTAAGAAGTACATGGCGTGTGGAGACTTGAGTCCATGTGTATGAGCAGAGTCATGACCAAGTTGGCTGTTACATCCACCACAATGATGGAAAAGATGACTTCAAAGATGAGCCCAGGAAACACAGGATGCGTGATGAGTCCCAAGGGGATGAAGTCAGTGGAGTTCTTAAAAATGGCATCCATGTCCATTTCACATGATAGTTCCTAGGATTTTAAAGGCAGAAAGTTATTTAGTTAACAATCCAGTATTTAGGCATGGTCCATCATGAAGAGTATGTCAGAGCAGTGTGCAATAAAAGAAAGAACAGGGACTTTGGAGTCATAGTTTTTGAATCATATTTCCAATATTAACTGTATGTTTCATATTAGAAATACTAATGTCAAAACCTATCATGCTCTCTGAAAAATTCATATAAAGGCTATATTGCTACTGGCTGTAAGAGAAAAATATATATATAATTCACAAAGTGCTAGTTTCAGAGCTTGTTTTATTTTTATTGTGAATCTTACTCTATATTCATTTTGTAAACATATTGCTTAGGTTGAAAAATTTCTGAGATTGGTAGCTATGCCATATCTCCCTATTTCCTTGCAATCTGTATCCATATGGAAATTGAATTTAAATTGCATCATTAAGATGATTGCATAGTTAAGATCATTCAAAGTCAACAAATTGTGTTTAAATAAATTGATAGAAAAATAAATATGGAGTCAATAAATATAGGTAATTTTAATTTATTTTGCCTGTTCTTGTTTTTAAGTGTTGTGACTGGTTGGAACATCAAGATTCACAAGTTGAGACTGCGCATTTTATTTTAAGATCACAGGCTGCTAAAGTTTAAGGCTAACTGTTGTGATTCAAAGAAAGCTTTTGTTTTAGACATGGATTACATTTTTAAACTGATTATCTGTCTTAAAAGAATAATTTGGTGGTCATAAATCTTGAATGACATCCTGAAGCAATTTTGCTTAACAAGCAGAGCTTAGAATGCATCAATATGGAATATTTTCTAATTAATACCCTGGAGCCTACCAAAATTGTATGATTTAGTACTGCATTATATAATTCAACAATGGCCTAAACTTCTTAAAGTATTGTTCCTTCAAAAGGTTAGGACAATTTCTCTTATGGGGTGGCATCTTGAACATATCACTATATAATATATTATCTTAGGAGTCCATTCTAGGTGATATTATCTTTCCTTGCATTTCTTTTCCTACCATGATGCTTATTCTTCATATTTGTAAGTAAAGTTGACTCTAGATGAAAAGAAATTCTTGACTTTATAGGAAAGAAATACACAGTAGTATTAGAGAGTCCTGGAAAAAAAAAATTTTTTTTCATTCGTTTTATCCTTGAGGAATATAAATGCCCATCTCTTTGATATATTTAGAAATATTGAGGGATACATTATCCATTATTATTTCCTTTGTATAAATACTTAACATAGTGTGGCTCTCACAATTCCCAAGAGAAGATTACTAAGAAGCCTATTTCTGTAAAATATATTAGCCACAAAAAATGTAAACATTCCTGGATTCTTTGGTTCCACAATAGACCAATATATCATCTCTGAATCCTCCAGAAAGAACTCCCCTTTAGGTTGAAACCATAATTATGGGTAATAAAAGGAATTATTTTTCCCTTCTGAGTGTTCATCAAAAATAAATATGAATAATGGAATCTCCAGAAAGTTAAAAAAAAAAAAAAAAAAGCAAAATACAACACACCCAAAAAGCACCAGTTTTCTCTTGTTCTATGCTGAAATATAAATGTGTTATATCTTGTCAGTTGAGAAAAAATTAAACAAATTCCTAGATATTTAATAAATCATACCTAAATGTTACAGATTAACATTTGATGAACTTGATGAAAGTCAACAAATTTTGATTTCTTTACTATATAAGAAATATCATCATAACAGCCACAGCTCTGAATCCTAGGCCAAGAGACTGACTAAAAAGTATTACAACCAAAACTATGTTTAACAGGACTTTTGCAATAATTGCCTAGAAAGTAAAATATTTCTGCCAGCAAACTACTTTATTTTGACCAAAATCATTTATTTTTTTCACTTAGATACATAGATGGAATTTATATATAAACTGATAGAGTCAAATCAGCTCCTAATCATGTCTTTAAAAGTACACTTTAAAGAACAGAAATAGACAATAAAGTGAAAACTCAATCAAGCTAAAAATCACTTCAGAAAACATGCTATTTTGCCTCATAATGAACCAGAGAATTTTGTTTCATAAAACCATTCAGATTGAACCCGCATGCAAAAGAAGAGGTGATGTTCATTAGCTCAAGTCTTTTTGTGTGAGGAATGAAAACTTTTCCAATTCATAGATCCCATTTTAGAGTAGACTCTAAAATAATGGAAAATAAAAAATTGAAAATTATAATTTAAGTCAACTAATTAATTTTTTTAAAAGGCTCGGAGATGCAGAGAATAAAAGAACTACAAATTGGTTCCAGGCCATATGTTTGTGTGCTCATGTGTGTTCATATGTGTGTGTGTGTGTGAGAAGGAAACATACTATTCTAAAGGAGGAGCAGGATATGAAAGAGGATGCAGAACAAAGAGGCATATTTTATTTTTCTCAGTGAATCAAATATATACAACCAAACATGACACATACTTGAGGAGTTTAATGTTGTGTCATTAGCTAGTTGGAATTACAAGAAAACTGTTCAATTACTGTCTACATTATCAACAAAATTTTATATTATAAGTCACCCCTCTTTAGTGCAGGTTCCCAGCAACAAATTTTAGCAACTGTGTTGACATTACTGCTTAACATATGTATAGTTTGGTTTATTCACACATAAAACAGCCCTGTTTTCCATTTCCTATTGGTAACCTTTCTTTCATCATCACCATTCTCCACTGCTCAATGCTATCATTAGAGTGCTTCCAGAAAAAAAAATAAAAGGTAAAGAAAAACTTTCTAATTGCATAGTGTCAGACCCAGGCTTTTCTGCTGTTCAAAGTGGGGGATACCCTGACCCCCAGGACTGGTTATAACATCACACAGCAATGCCACACAGTCACATTGCAAGGTTTTGAAGAGTGGATGAAAAATTCATCCAAGATGAGGCAGGCACTGTGTAGGGTCTCCGGTGTCTTTATATCTGGGGGTTTCCATTGGAAAGGATGGTGAACTTGGGGAGTCACATTGATCTTGCCTACGGACAGTCACATGGAGGAAAAGTAAGGAAACCTAGGAGGATCTGTGGGTATAGATACTAGTGTTAGAAGCTTTATGTTTTCAGGACCTGAGAACTTTCTGAGAGAAGCCACAGAAATCTAGGCACAATATATGACCCTCATAGCAACTTGTAAGAAGAGTCCTTCTAATGAGATCAGGTTACATTCTACTAGAAGAAAACTATATGCCCAAGATCAAGATCTTTCTGACCAATGTTTTGTGACACTCTTTTCCAAGGAATCCTACATGATAAACTATGAGAAGAAAGCTACCAGTGTACTTGATGACACTGTAGCAATAATGCTGTTAATCAGAAATTATTTCCTCTATCTGATACTTCTTTCAAAAGCTTATACTGCCTTCAAAAGGAAAAGTTTTCCATTCAATTCTTAGAGATAAAATCCCCCCAGTTTAAACACAATCTATGTTCAAGGCACTGGTCCAAGTGTTAAGATTAACACCTCCCACTATCATTTAGGAGTATATACAAAGGGATAGAGAAATGCAACACATACTTAAAATAATGGTCAGTAAAGAAGATTCTTATAAGTCTAAACTGGAGATTTCTAGGGAGGACAAAAATACATTAAACTAGGTAGATTTGAAGTCTTTTAGCAGAACTAACATATTCAGTAGAAACATATTCAGCTACCCTGTGTGGAACCATATAATTAGACCTGGAGATGACATGCACAGAGGTGCTAAAGCAGTTTTTTGTCAAAGGCCCTACAGAAGCTGTTTACCTTTTACAAGCTGAATTATTTCTCTGGACCTCTGTTTTTTGAAGGTATAAAAAAGGGATTGTACCATTAATCAAAAATTCCATATAGCTCTAAGATTAACAAATTATTTGTTGCTGCATGAGGAAAATGTGGTCAGGGGATGCATATTGGAGCATATCTACTTTGGGGAATTTGTGATGAGAAGACAGCTATATATGTGGAAGGCATCAAGAGATGTAGGAGGAGAAACAAGAGGCTGCAGTGTCTCCAAAACCAGATGAGCAAATAAAGCTTGCCTTGTACCAGGCAGATTTTAAATATTTTCCAAGTATTGAATCAGAATAAACAATCATTTCCAAGAAGACTCTGCTTTGGACAAAGTAATTTATATCAGAGTCTTTACCTCAAAGAGCACATATTATGGCTGGAGAATGAAATATCCTGAAAAAATGAAACATTTAAAGAACACTTAAATGCTAACTACTTGGGAAAGAGCAATGATACAATAAGAAACAAGAGAAAAAAAAGGTCAGTTTAATTAGAACAAAAAGCATGAGAGCAGAGAATAAAATTGGTCTGATTTTTAAATTTGAGCTAACAAAAGAGGAGGGCAGAATGATGGATGGTTTTAACCAATATCAGGAAAACCTCTCAGGTAGAAATAGCAGGGCACATGGGTGAAGGCAGTGAGGGAGGGTCTGGTCCAACTGAAGCTGAAAGGCACCTTGGAGAGATGTTGTGTGCAATGTAGGGTGAATTGGTATATACTGGGTCTGAAAAGTGAAGGCTGGGAGACTTTTGACTAAAAATATCTGGAAACAGGGTGAAATAGTGAAATGTTTGGGTAGGAAAGTTACATGATAGAATCATTAATGAAGAAATATATAGTTAAATATATAGTTGGAAGTTTTAATCAGAGTAATCTGTAAAGCAAAATGATTAACATTTATTATTATTAATATTTGATATTGAATTTACAATGGACTGTAACCACAGAACTCCTTTTCTTTCCCTTGTTTGTTTATATCTATTAAACCTAAAATCTTTTGTCTACTCTGATAAATCAGGAAAATATTTGGACACTGTTTCTCCTTTCCCCCATGGCAAATTGGAATTCAATTTATCTCTTTTACTTCACACTGTCTCAAATCTTCATTGTCATGTATTCCCTTGGTCATCCTTTTCACCAGTTCTATTCCTCCATAAAATTCTTTATTTCATTAGTGCAATGGGAATGCATGCACTACTTCCTCCCACCAATCCCCTGTCAATTTGGCATCATTCAAAGTGTAAAATTAACATAAACCAAGAAAGATAGAAGAACCTTCCCTTAATTTACCAAGTAAAAATAGTGCTATAATGAAATGTATATATATATTGAAAAACAACTGCATCATCAAGTAGCAATGTTGGAAACACATGGATTCACATTCTGGTAATCAATTTATCTAAAAAATATTGACAAGATATCAGCATTGATAAAAAAAAATAAAAATAAAAGCACAGATAAGCTCTTATAGTATTAGGTAAAGATTCTAAATTCCAACCTACCTGTTGTCAGAAGGATAGCTACTATTTTGACCCACAAACATATATTTCTCAGTAGTCCTGTCAGAAAGTTTGTTTTGTTCAAAGAATTTAGTCCACCCCACTAATGCTATAGAAGAGCTAGTGGAGACTAAAGAACAGGAGCAATTACACCAGACTTGCAGTAGTAGAGTAGTTGGTGAGAAGACAAGACCTGCTACTCTAAACATAGAATATTCATTATGTCACCATATAATCTACATATGTGACATATAAATAAACCAATTTTCTTTCAATCACTGAGCCCAGGAGGCTTTCGCATACCCATGCTAGGAATATTATGTCTTTATAAAAAAAAAAAGGTTTGGTTTTTGAGGCTTTGATAGCACATGTGAATGGTTTATGGGATAAGAAAAGGAGAAATACTCAAAAATTAGAATTAAAAAAGAAAATATTCAATAATTTTCATCTGCTTCAAAGCATGCAGAAAACCTTTAACTACACATGGACACATAATAAAGACGACAACACTTGCCTTAAAAATAGTCAGAAAATATCCAGTTTTCTCTCTTTGTAATTCATGCTCTTACTCCTTACCCATTAATGTGTTAAAATTCCTCAAAATGGATACTGTGTGTTTTTCCAAGCAATACCACTTACATTTCCCTGTCTTGTTTAATAAATCCATTCATACCCTTCTAAACTATTACAAGATTCCCCTTAACTTTCCATGTTTCACCCTAAATTATCCCTTTTCCAGTAGTCAAGTTGCCAGAAAGTGAATGCATTTATTTATTTATCCATCCTAATCTCGAAGATATCATTGCCTCAGTAGTTAGCAGATAAGGTCATATGGCATGTTGAACTTTTAAGAGAGTCATATCTAAAGAAAACATCCCTTTTAGGGGAGATGGTCAATCTGGTATCCAAAAAAACTAAGATCCTACCTCACAGCAGCCGAGTCCAAGCCTTAGTCAGTGAAATTAGAGTCTTCTTAAATACTTGGCTAAGGAGGTGTGGTTTGGTCAAAAGATTCCACCTCTCCCAGGAAGAAAACACAAGTTAGCAATTAATCGAAGTTTTTTTGGTTTACCTTGTAACTTAGAGTAAGATCAACCAAAACCCTTTTCCTCTTGTCAGAGGAAACATTTTTTACAAAGTGGAAGGTCATAATTATTTCTTGATATTTAGTCATATAATTATTTGTCTAATTCTGATATCTTTCCAGAGTAATAAAAATGTGATTAGGGAGTGAGGAATAGGCATTGAAAAATCCTGAAAATTTCTAACAGGGACTATGGCAATTAACTAAGAGTCTGTGCCAAACTGATGACAATTTCTCTTCCATGTCATTGCCTTAAATTGTTTGGGGAAAATATTAAAAGATGTGTGTCTGGCACTCAAAGAGGCTAAGTAGTTTTATCAATATTCATCAAGTGGGTGTCAGAGAATAAATTCAAAATTAGTATGGATAACAACAGACATGAGAAAGACAGAAGAGAAAAAATAAGTAGAGAAGAAAGAAGGAAGTGAAGTAAGGTGGGAGGAGAAAAGAGAAGGGAAAAAGAAAAAAAAAACAAGTGATGGAATAAAACAGGAAAATGTTATACATTTTCTGAAAATTCTATTTTCTATAGTCAGGGTTTTCTTGTGAAACAGAACCTACCAGAGATATCTGTAAATAGTATGAGACTTTATAAAATTGTCTCATATTACTGTTAGGATGTCCAATTCCATATTCTGTAGGGCTGACTGCAAACCAAGGGCTCTGATGAAATGCCTTGATGAGTTCCCCAGGAGATACTGGCTATCTGAATTAGAGATGGTAATTTTCTCTGAATGCTGAAATCACTTTCCCTTTTAAGGTCCTCAACTGATTGGATGAGACATTAAACATTGCTGATGGCTGATGACAAGCTCCTCATTTGACTATAGATTTAACCAACCAGGTATGCAATCAACTCACTGATGAATAAAGTCCATGAAATGCCTTTGTATTACAATTAGCCCAGTGCTAGCTTGATCAAACAATTAGGCACCATTACCTGGCTGAATTGACACATTAGCCTAATGATCACAATTGGCATTTTAAGATATTTTAAAATGAGGGAAATTGAATTTTCTAACTCTTAAATTCATTTTATATCTCTAAATAAGAAATTAAAGAAGGAGGTGGTTATGGATGGGGAGGAGAGCAACTTAAGTAACAATAACCTCAACAACAACATCATTACAAACTGTTTCTCCTACATAGTTACGTTAATGTGTACATTATTAATGTGATTTTTAAATATACAAAACTATCAGACATAGACCATATGCCTACTACATTACAGATGAAGAGAGAACACATTTCCAAGCATTAAGTATGCTATTGTACAATTAGTTCATCCTATATAATATTTAAAGAGGCATCAATAAATACAATAATTCTTCAAGGAGATATTAAATCAATCTAAATAGATGTCTTCATCCAGGTCAAAGTGGCTTACTACAGAGCCACATGGGTTATAACCATATATTGATCCTTTCAATGCTCAATTGGGCTGGTAGAACCTGGGGTGGATAAAGGCACCAAGGAGTTGATTTTGGTGTCAGCACCACTTCCGTTTACCCCAATGTGCCATATCACTGCCATTGACTTTGATTTCTACGTCACGAGAATAGTTGCTACTATAGTAATTAAGTCAGTCTTCTATAATTATTATCAATAAGTTTGTTAAGGTAAATAGCTCAAATATAAAGATTGTATGGATCCATCTATGTTTCTGATATATATATTACTGTTTTTTTTTTTTTACAATGTTGAACTTGGCCATCTTGCACAAAATGGAAAACAGTCCAAATTATTTATAATATATAGATATTGTGTGACTCCTCAATCTGTCTTTTCATGGATCTCATTCATCTTCTCTTCTTTTCATCCTGCTTCCTTATCCTACAACTCTTCCATCCTTTTTCCAATTGTTTTTAATGTATAGAGGTAGAAACAGACATGATGCCTACAAACTATAATGGTGATTCCCAAAGATTGGGAGGTTAGAATACCAGTGTTTGGACTGATTTCAAATAATTTGGTTTTATTTTAGATAATTCTGTCTGCAAAGTGCAATTCAATGAGCTTCCTGGAATTCAGAGTAAATAAAATCTCATTTGAAAAAGCCTGTTATTTATCATACTAAGACATAAGTTAATTTTTATTAGAAAGCAATTTCTAAATTTCCAAAAATTTATCTCTTTCCTCATGGCCCTGGAAGAAAGAGGAACATATCAGTGGATCCCAGCAGGAGATGCAGATTATTATAATAATGCATAAGAAATGACAGAGAGGTGGGTGAAAACAATATCACAGCTGAAAGAATATTGGAACTAGAAGATATTTCTAAAGTCATATAATGAAATCATCCACTTTTGGGGATTACTAACCAGGCAGAGCCATATTAGGAAAGCGCTAAGAGATTTCCTGAACTTGGGATAATTATATCTGGGTTGCAGCAATAGGGGGGTCATTTCTTGAGTATCCTTGGACATGAAAAACACATGATTTTCCATGTGTTAAGTAATGTTTCAAACAGTCATTTCTGAGGTTTATTCACACTCCATTATTCTATAATGCTGAGTTTAAGTGATGCTTCTTTAATTGTTAAAATTCTTATTGTTTTCTTATGATTTCTTTATATATGCAGGAATCTTATTACTACTACCAGTGTGGATTTAACATATTTATTCATTAAAAAGTCAAGTGAAGGAAGTCATGTTTGTAATATTTCTCTTCAGAAGGTGCTTGGGATACCAGAAAGACTAAGAATCATTGAATGAGGAATCAATATGGTAAGGCAAATGATGTTGAGGTATACAGTGAATTAACAGGCATAAAATCTGATAATTGAACCTCCCCAGAGCACTTGTCAAGTGATCAGACATCTGAGACAGGAAATGCTGCCATAAGTTGGAATTAGTGTGTGCCCTAATTTGAAAAGAAAATTGTCCCCACTATTCTCCCTTTTTATGGAACATTTGAAGTCTCAATGTTGGGGGAATTCCTTGCTATTTCAGATTAAAAATAATTTATATAATTGTTAGAAACAAAGTAGTCTGTTGAACATAATAATGAGGAAGCAGATATAGATTTCTCTACATTTTTCATTATGCAAAATCATCATCTGGGCCAGAACCTGAGTAGATATCTAATTCTGACCAAGACAAACAAATCTGCAATGAATGTTTCCACCTCAACTCTTTAATTTATCTCCGTTTCTTTACCTGTCATACCATAGAAGCCCATTTTAAAAGATGCTAAAATTTCCCTATTCCTACATATTCTGACAAATTAAAATAATGAACATTAACATTTAGTTCTGGAGAGTATAACATCGCTACAGATCCATGAGTGGGTCCTGAAGCAAAATCAAAATAATAGAAAAGGAGGGAGCGGACAAAATATAAGAGCAGAGGTGATAAACAGAAAGAAGAACATATTTGGAAGTAGAAGGTAAGTGTAGTTAAACAGGAAAGGAAAATAAAGAAGGGGAAGAAAGAAAGGAAGTATTGAAAAATAGGGCATAAATTGTTTAGTTATAGAGCCCACTAAAGCACCTGTGCTATATATTTGCTAACAGTACTCTAGAAGTTAGAGAATATGCTGACATTAAAGAAAATGATGTTTCAGGATTTTATTTCATTTTACTCATTCTATTATATGAGAGACAAGTAAGCATCAGAAATTTAAATAACAAATATGGAGAAAACAATATGTCTGGAGACATGTGATGCCTTTTGATTCACTGAGTTGGTGAGAGTGTGGTGGGAAAGGTCAAATTAGAGTTGATTAAGGAGTTTCCTCCCAAGAGAAAGGATTATTCATGCTAGTGTGTTTTGGCCTATTTTATTTAATTTTTGAAGTTAGGCTTAAATCAGTGTCAAGTGGCCTCAGGACATTGCAGCCCCTATTTAAATATTAGAGAGGTAATGATTACTTTTATCCATTTGAAAAAAAATATTGAACTATATCACTTAATACATGAACATATATAATGAATAAATGTATGGTAAAAGTTGTGAATTTGCAGAACAAACATGCGTTTCACCCTACAGGGCTCATATACATCACCTCACCACCAACACTTTAATTGTTGTGAAATATTTTTTAAAATCTATAAAAGAGCATCATCAAAATATTAAAGCTAGCTATAGCCCATATCATACATTTGGTGTATTTCCCTCCAACCGACATATATAAATCATAAGTATTAGTTACACTCTCTATATTGTGTTACCACTAACTCTATTCATATCCATGTTTACAATAAACCTAATTAAAAGTTTTACATGCATTATGTATTATCAGCTCCTATTACCAATCAACATTTTATATCCTAATAACCTATACTCCAGAGTTTACCTCCATGAGTTTACTCATTGTATTTTGCTTATATTAGTGCTAGTATACAATATTTGTTTTTTTGTGCCTGGCTAATTTCAGTCAAGGTTCATCCACGTTGTAATATGCATCTCAATTTCATTTCTTCTTCCAGCTGAATAGTACTCCATTCTATATATATTGGTTATTCATTCATTGATGATGGAAACTTGGGTTGTTTCCATATTTTAGCAATTGTGAATAACACTGCTATGAATATCAGTGTGTAAATGTCAGATCACATCCTTGCTTTCAGTTTTTCTGAATATATTCCTACTAACAGGATTGCTGGATCATGCAGTAGCTCTTTATTGTAACTAATTTAAGTACCACCAGACTGTCTTCCACAGAGGCCATACCATCTACATTCCCACCAACAGTGAAGGTATTGTCCTACTTCTCCAAATCTTCTTGAGCAGTTAAGTTTTCTGTATTTTAATAATAGTCATTTTATAAGTTTGAAATGATATCTCATTGTAGTTTTGATCTGCATTTGCCAAATGGCTAGTGCTGTAGAACATTTGTTTCATGTGCTTTTTGGCCATTTGTATTTCCTCTTTGGAAAAATGTATTTTCAAATCTTTGGTCCATTTTTAATTGGGCTGCTTGTTTTTTTATTATTAAATTATATGATCTCTTTATATAATATTGATATAAAACCATTATCAGATATGTGGTCTCCAAATATTTTCTCCCATTGAGTATGCTGCCTTTTCAACTCTCTTAACAAAATATTTTAAAGAAGAAAAGTGTTTAAATTTGTGTAGATTCCACTTTTCTAATATTTTTCATTGCTAATGCTTTGGTGTAAGTTTAAGAAACTACTGCTACCACAACATTTTCAAGATTTTTCCCTACATTTTCTTCTAGGATTTTCACAGTAGTAGTTTCATATTTAGATCTTTGATCCATTTTGAGTTAATTTTTTTAAATGTTGTGATTATAGGGTCCTCTTTCTTTCTTTTGAATATGGATATCCAGTTCTCCCAGGACTATTTGTTGAATACAATGTTCTGCCCCAGCTGGGTGGGCTCAATAGCCTTGTCAAAAAATCACTTAACTGTAGGTGCAAGAGTCTATTTCTGAGTTCTCAATTTGGTTTCATTGTTAAAAATGTCTATCTTTATGGCAGTATCATTCCGTTTTTACCAGTGTATCTTTCATTTTTGCTTTTTCATTTTTTAAAATGTAAACATTGAAGGCTGTAAAATTTCCTCTCAGCTCTGCCTTTGCTATATCTCATATATTTTGATATGTTGCTGCAGCAGTTTGAAATTATTTTATGAACCCCAGTAGGAGAAATATTATGTTTTAAAATAATCCATTCTTGTGGGTGAGACTCATTTGACTGGATTACATCAGTGATGTGTGACTCAAGGGGTGTCTCTTTACCCTTGCTGAGTCTGATATAAATGAACACACACAGACAGACAAGAAAAGAAAGTTAGCATATTTGATTCTATAATGTGAGTGAATGGAATGCAGGAAAACAGAAGCCCCCAAGAGGCTCAGAGAGAGAGAGAGAGAGAGAGAGAGAAATGAGAGAATGAGCCATTTGCCTGATAGCCGGCAATGGAAAACTGCAAGAAAGCAGAGCAGCCAAGCCTGAGAGAAACCCGAGAAGCCTGGTAAGAAACAAGTCCTCTGACTGGTTGCCCTCAGCTGAGCCACAGGAGACAGTACAGCCCAGAGGGAAGGCAGAGACCAGACAGAGATCACCTGCCATTTAGCTTCAACTCATGGCAGCTGACTTGGATGAGAAAGTACTTCTTATGATGCCTTGAGTTGGACATTTCACAGCCTGGAAATGTAAGCCTTTACCCCAAATTAATATACTTTATAAAGGCCAACACATTTCTGGTACTTTCCATAGGCAGCCCTTTGAGAGCTAATACAGTTGTGTTCTCATTTTCATTCAAAGTGAGATATTTACTGATTTCTCTGGCATTTTTTTTTTTTGAAACACCAATTATTTGTTTTGTTTAATCTCATATATTTATAAATTTTCCCTTTTTTCCCATTGTTGATTTCCAACTTAATTCCATTATGATCAGAGAGAAAATTTTGTATAATTTCAATATTGTTAAATTTTTTGAGGCTTGTCTTGAGATGTACCATATGGTCTGTCATCAATAAATATTCCTGAATGGATATCTTGCTGTGTTGGAGTATGATGCTCTAAAAATGTCTGCTAGGTCTAGTTTATTTGTCATTTTATTCATGTTATTTGTTTTCTAATTTACATTTTGTCCAGATTTTCTAGCCAATGCTGAGTGTGGTGTATTGAAATATCCCAAAATTATTGTAGAGACATCAATTTCTCCTTTCTGTTTTGTCAATGTGTGCCTCATATATCTTGGGGCATCCAGATAAGGTGCACAAATTTCATTATGTTTATTTCTTCTTGGAGAATTGCCCTTTTTATTAATATATAATGAACTTCTTCATCTCCTATAACAGTTTTGCCTTTAAAATCTCTTTTGTCCAGTATTAGTTTTGCTACTCTAGATGTTTTCTTAGTTACTACTTGTGTGGAGTGTCTTTTTATAACCTTTAACTTTCAAATATATTTTGTCTCTATATCTGAGGTGAAATCATTTTTGACAGTGTTTGGATGGCTCATGTTGTTTTATCTACTCTGTCAGTCTATGTCTTTTGATTGGGGAGTTCAATTCATTAACATTCAATGTTATTACCGTAAAGACATTATTTCCTTCACCCAATTTACCCTTTTGCTTTCCATTGTCATATCTTACTGTTGTTTGTCTGTTAACCCTTTTAGTTACACTTACTATTAGTCTTCATTTCTACACTCTTTTCCAAGATTCTGACCCTTGTCTTTTCCTTTCAGGATTAAGTATTCCCTTCGTATCTCTTGTAAACCCCATCTTTTGGTAACATACTCTCCAAATTTTTGTTTCCCTGTGAAGAATCTAAACTCACCCTCATTTCTGAAGAACAGTTTTGTCAGATACAGAATTCTTGGCTGACAGTTTTTCTCTTTTAGTACCTTAAATACATCATACCACTTTCTTCTCTCCATAGTTTCTGATGAGAGCTTGACATTTAATCGTATTGAGGTTCGTTTTTATGTGATGCATTGCTTTCTCTTGCTGCTTTCAGAAACTTCACTTTGTTTCTGATATTTGTCATTCTAAATAGTATGTGTCTCAGAGTAGGTCTATATGGATTTTTTCTATTTGGGGTGTGATGTCAATTACAGATATTGACATTTAGGCCTTTCATAAGGATTGGGAAGTTTTCAGTCATTATTTCCTCAAATATTCTTTCTGGCCACTTTTCATTCTCTTCTCCTTTGAAACACCAGTAAAACATATATTTGTGCATTTTGCATTGTTATTAAATTCCCTAAGACCCTGCTCCATTTTTCTCAAATTTTTCTTTCTGATCCTCAATATTTTCAAGTTCAGATACTCAGTCCTTCAATTCACTAATTTTGTCCTCCACCAGTTCAAATATGCAGTTACATGCCTCTAATATATATATATATATATTTGAGTTATAGAAGGCCAGGGATTGAAGCCAGGACCTTGTATGTGGGAACCTGGCACTCAACCACTGAGCCACATTGGCCCCCTGAGTTGGTTTTTTCATTTCATTGGCTCTTTTTTTTTGAGGGGGGTGGTTGTTTTTGTTTGTTTTTAGGAGGCACCAGGAACCAATCCTGAGAACTCTCATATGGGAAGCAGGTTCTCAATTGCTTGAGCCCCATCTGCTCCCCTCTAATAGATTTTAATCTCCTCCATTGTGTTTTTTCATTCCCATAAGCACTGTTACTTTTCTTTATAGGCTTTCAAATTGTTTTTTTTATAATCACCTAGTGTCTTTTTAATACCTTTTTTCTCTTTAATCATATTTTCCTTCCATTCCTTGAATTGATTTAGGAGATTTGTGTGATCTTCATTGATAAGCTGTCTTAAATCCTGTGTCTCATGAAGATTTTTGGTTTGTTTCTTTGGGGCATATCTTCCTGTTTCTTATGTGGCATGTAAATTATAGCTGATGTCTAAGAATCTGGTTGAGTTAGTGAATTTTTTCTGATGGTCATTTTCTTTCTCTTGGCCAGTGTGTTGTTTCACAGCTTTTCTTTGATTTTTGGTTCAACTTATTCTAAGTCTTTAAAATTTTCCAGCTTAAGCTATCAAAATGGGACAGGAAATCACTAGTGGGCCACAGATCTTGGTGAAGGGGTTTGATTGAGAGATTCTGAATAGCATTCTTTCTCTCTTTGCAATTTCCCAGCCAACCAGCAGACGCTAATCATTTGCCCATAATTCTGTTCTGGCCAGAAATTAGATTCAAAACAGGATCTGCTGGCCAAATTCACAGAACAGACACCACTCTCTGCTCTCTGCTACACTCTCCTTCTTCCCAGGGAGGAAGATATCAGTTCTTCTCTCAGCTGGCTGCAGGGAACCATGGGTTTTATCCAGATTGTTTCCCTTAAGGGTGGGGGATGGGTGTCACTCCCGAGATCAGGGGTTCATTTTGGCTTCTTTGTCTTTTTTTGTCCCTCACCCTCCAAGATGATGCTCAGCACTCTCCTGATCTGCAGATCCCCAAAGAAGCTCCCTTGGATGGTTCTTCGCCTTTCCTCCATTGTTTTTGTGGGAGAGTTGAGCCCTGCTTACCTACTCTGATGCTACCTTCTCAGAAGTCCTCTGGAATTGTTTCAAGATCATTACTTTTACCACAAAGGATGCTTGATGTCCAGACAAACAAAAATCATTGAAACATATTCTATATGTTTTCGCATGGAATCTTATGTTAGTATTAAAAGGCATTGAATCCCTCTGTAGCCTCATCTTCACAAGAAATATACTTTGCTCTGAGAAGTGTCAGCACACATCACTATCACTTGATTTCAGGTATGAAGGAGGTAGATTTCACTACCCTTTTCTAAGGTGGTGAGTTAGCTAAAATTATACCTCATGATATAAAGCACATTCTAAAGCTGAAATTGCTTTTGCATCAGTAATTGCATTTTCCTACAAAATAATAATGCTGATGTGAGAATTAGATTAAATATCCTAATCTTATACATTGAGTAACAGGAGTCAAAGTTAAATTATTTTGTTCAACGTGGCACAGTTTACTCATCTATAGTGAGAGCTTAATGAGAGCTATGATGAGAAATCTTCTCTTTAAGGCCAATCTAATTGTATTCATATCACATTACTTTCTTATAGGTGTCCATTTATAAAGCATATTCACTCTTTCTAAATTAGGAAAGAGCCAATACTTCTAATCCTGACCTTATTTATTCTATTCATGTCACAGATGGAAAAATAAATCTCACAGAGGGTGAGGGATTTGGATGAGGAATCCTGGGTGGTCAGGGCAGCGTGGAGGCTTAAGTTGACTCCCCAACTTCTGATTCCAAACTCAATATTGTTGAGGGGAAAAGGACAGGATGCCTATATTTAAGGATAAAAAGTAATGCTATCTTCAACCCCAAATGCTCTTTAAAATTGCAGGATAGAAAGCTAATATACCTTTCAAAGCCATTGAATGGAGAAATCCCCCCTTTGCTTTTCTCTTGTACAGAAGAATTGGATTTTCTGAAACATATGTTAATGCCTAGCTGACTTGTCTATCCATATTTAAACTGTCCACATATTTACATATTAGAAAGTGATTTTGTGGTTAAGTTCATTTTATTCTTTTAATATTAGATATTTCCTTTTTGGATTATAAAATGTAGTCTAATTATGTACCAAGATGTAAAATTAGGGGAACACAAAAGTGCAGACTGAAAGTGAGTTTTGGTGTAGAAAAAAGGAATAAAAAGAGAGGAGATAAAAGTAATTGTATCCAATCATTGTAAAAATACTGGTTAATGTGCAACAAATTATTAAAATTTTATATACAATAAGTTAAAGTAAAATATAATAGAAAATAGGAAAAATTGAGGAATATAAATTAATATCCAAAAGAATAAATCAACCTTTATCCTCAAAAGATTCTCATTCTTTTTCATGAATATATTCCAAAATAAAACATAGTAAACCATCAACCAATTTTAATTTATTGAAAAATATGTGATTTGAAGCTGTCATGTTGCTCCTTCTGAGTGATATCATTAAGAGATCAAGGGTCATGTGGGATAGAAAGTGTAGGAATTATTTTTGGTTACCAAGGCTTCACAACCACATTTTTTTAAAACATTGAATTCAGTGTTCTGGGATGATTCTTGGTAAAATTTTATAACAAAATTAAGATAGAATTTTGATTATAGCTTTCTCCATAATTTAACTTGTTCTATTTTGTCTATAAGTGATGTTGACTGAATTAATTTGAGAAAATTATTTGAATATAGTCAGATCAATTTTTTCAACAATAATAATGCCACTACTAGCTTCATTAAATTAAATGTGTCTATCTATGGAAGAACAAAAAGTCACTTGTAGAAAAATCAAGTATACTTTGAAATAAAATTTGAAGTCACATGAAAATAATATTTAACATGTAGATTTCAATAAATTGAACAGATTGCAGTGTCTATGATGAAAGAATGGTAAGAAGTTATAGGAATACCTGAATGTCATTCCCTTAAACTGACTAAATATAGCTCAAAACAAAGAGTGCCAGGGGCCACTGCAGAGTTACCAGTGGAGTGCTGCTTTGCCAAAATATGAGTTGATACTGAAACCCCAACTTTATTCCCACTCCTTCCAAAGTTGCCCATTACTCAGAACCCTAATGCCTTTCAAAAAATGCCAAATCATAAAAAATTCAACAGCTATTTTCCAAGTCCAAAGAATGTCCCACAGTACCTAGAATATGGGTAACATGTTAAATTTCTAGGCAGAAAATACTTGAATTCAAAGGTGATGATAAAGTCCTGTTTCTTATTTTCAAACCTCTTTTAGCAGATGCAGGTGCCTTTAAAAGCATTTACCCTTTCTTTCAAGAAACACCAACCCCAGAACCTTCTATAGGACTCTTGGAATATACTTAATCCTGAGGAAGTATATAATAGGAGGAAAAACTCAGCCCCTGATAAAGGCAAAAGGAAGTGCAGCCTCTAAAGGAAATGGCTGGTTGGCCCTCTAACTAGTCAACCAGCATCTTGGGCACAATGGCAGAAATGTAAAGAATGTCCCTGAAAGGGAGTTGGCTGTGCAGGCCATACATGGGAGTGCAGAGGTGGATGTCCACTTGCATAAGAATGACCATGATGGTGTGGCTGTGATGGAAATCAGAATTATGAGAAGAATAAGGGCAAATAGGATCCAGAAGATGCATGTGTTGCTGAAGAAGATGAGGAGGACAAATTAACCATACCTTGAATAATTGCCCCACTCCATAGCTCTGTACATAAGATATGGTATTATGGTTGTTTGGAGCTATGTACCACAGAAAAACATGTTCATAAATTTAAAACATTCCTATGTGTCTGAAACTACTGTAAGTAGGACCTTTGATTGAAGTTACTTCAGTTAAGAAGTTGTACACCACTTCAGTCAGGATGGATCTTGATCCTATTATTGGAATCCTTCATAAGCAAAGTGAATGTCAGACAGAAAAAAAAAATCACAGGGAACAAGTAGCTGGATATCAATGGAACAAAAAAGAGAAATAACAAACCAGGAGACACTGCCATGTGCCTTGCCATGTGACAGAGGAGCCAAGGATTTCCAGAGCTATCCCCAGAATACGAGTCATTTTATTTTCATTTCAAAATCAAATTTTTGTAATATATCATTAATACTTGAACTTACATAACCAATACGTGTATGATAAAAGTTGTAGACCTACAAAACAAACATGCATAACATGATACAGGTCTCCCATACATCACCCCATCACAAATAAGTTGCATTGTTGTGAAACATTTTGTAACAAATTATGAAAGAACATAGTCAAATATTACTGCTAACTATAGTCTGTATCTTACCTTTGGTGTATTTTCCCAACCCACCCTAGCATTTCTATTTGATCATAAACCATACATTCAGACATTGTCTAAAGCGTACAATCAATTACATTTAGTATAATCACTGAGTTCTGCATTCATCACTTCCATCAATATTATAGCATTTTCTTTACTCAAAAAAAAAAAAAAAAAAACACCCCACCCACACAAAAAACCACTATCATACCCAGAGGTTAGCACTACTAATTAACAGTCCTATGGTGTGCTTACACTATTTCTATTAATTTCAAACACTTACAAACTACGTTTTACCAATTGTGCACAGATTAAATCTCAGGTTTCCATTCTTTAAAAACATTCTCTTCTCTGGTTATCTTTTTTAGCTATTAACACCATGAGTTTCCTCATTATATTTATTTCATAAAACTATAGTCATTTAATATTTGTCCTTTTGTGCCTGGATTGCTTCACTCAACATAATATCCTCCAGGTTCACCACAGTCTTCATGACTTAATTTCCACTTATAGCTGAATAATACTCCATAGTATGTATTACCACAGTTTGTTTATCCATTCATCATTTGATGGACACCTGGGTTGTTTCCTTCTTTTGACAATTGTGAATAATGTCACTATTAACATCATGTACAGATGTCTGCTCATGTCATTGCTTTCAGTTCTTCTGGTTATATACCTAGTAGTAGTATTGCAGGGTCACATGGTAGATCTATATCTAACTTCCTTAGGAACTGCCAGACTCAAGAGTGCCTGTACAATTCTACTTTCCCACCAGGAGTGAATAAGCATTCCTGTCTCTCCACATCCTCTACAACATTCGTAGTTTTCTGTTTGCTAATAGTGGCCATTCTAGTAGGTGTGAAATGATATCTCATTGCATCTTTGATTTACATTTTAAATAACCAGTGATGCTGAGCATTTTTTCATGTGGGTTTTTTTTTTTTTTCCATCATTTGTATTTCTTCTTTAGAAAAATGTCTATTCAGGTCTTTTGCCCACTTTTTAATATGTTCTTTTTAATTTTTAAGTTGTAACATCTCTATATAAATCATGGATACTCTTGTCAGAAGTGTGATTTCCAAATATTTTCTCTCATTGTGTAGGCTTCCTTTTTACCCTCTTTACAAAGTCCTTTGAGGTAGTGCTTATTTTTTTTAAGGCAGGTAAAAAGAATTTATTGGGAAATCTGGGAAAAGAACAGAGCTTGCTGAGAAATGGGAGAGAAGGAAGGAAATATGCACTGAGATTTGGTGTGGGCTCTTCTAGGCAGAGTGAGTGAGTTTTGGCTTGTGTGATCACCTTTTAAACTGTTAATTATTCCTCCACTGGCTAATGCTAAGGGGGACTGGACCCAGCTGTTATTGGTTACCCCACCAATGGTGGGGGCCAATGGTGAGGCCTGTTTGGAATATCCAGGGCCACCACACTGCCCTGGAAAGAGTCTCAACTGGGACCTCGAGGTCAAAGACAAGGTCCCAGGAGGTTCTAATGGCCATGCTGTCTGTTGATCATGTTGTCTCTTGGGCCAGCCACCTTCCCCTTTAACTATAATAACCTGCCTCAACTCCCCCCTTAGAGAGTTCACGTCCTTATTCTTCACATGGTGCTGAGGGGCAATGGTCATTGTTTTGTAGTTACTTCCTGCTGGTTAGGGTTGTAGTCCTGCCTGACATGGTATAATCCTCTCTGGCTATTCTTTTGAGGTTGAGGGAAGATGAGTCCAGCACCCTGTTTGGAACTGGAAGAAATCCCCTCATGACCAATAAGGCATTGATTCTGTAAGAAATAAAATTAGCTAGAATTTTGAAGAGACATTGGTCCCACTAAAAGGGTGAAGAAAATGGTGGAGAGCATGTCCAAAAGGGGGCCAGCCATGACATATTAGACCACAAGAGTGAGAAAGGCCAGGTGCCTTCAGAGGCTGCATCCTCCCAAAGTTGATGGGAAACAGCATTCTTCCTGGTGTTTTGTTTTATTCTGTTGGTTAATTCTAGGGAGAAATTGTGGTAGACCTGCTGGGTTTGGGTATAAACAGCCCCCCATTTCCCACAGCAGTGGTTATGCTTAGGACAGCTAGGAGAAGTATGAAGATAGACACTGCCCTAGACATAAACTCATAAAGACAGTACAGGCAATAACACGACAGGCATATAGCAAGCAAAATAAAGACAGTACTTTAGAGACCTATTCTTTTGTTTTATTTAGGCACATTTATTATCTACTTAGAAAATGAATGAAGTTTACCAGGACTTTAACATGTTCAATTTCCCTCTGCATATGATCAAGAAAATAAAAGATATCTTATTCATTGTGCATATAGAAATAGTACTTAATACTATTCACTGCCCAAGTTCCTCTTTGAGCTGCAATTTATAGATCTAAGCTCCAGGTATATAATTCCATACATGTTATCTTTCCTTGGGAGAAGCCCATAAGGCCAATTGGGTTTAAGTTCTACTTACATCACTCAAGTAATTGTAGCTCCACTTGGTATGTATGCCCTTCACAAAGCCAGCATGTTGCAGCACCATTGATCCTAGAGAGAAACTAGGAAGGTAAGGCTCCAGTATTTCACCAGCCTGGTACAAAGCGCCCTTTGGCATTATGAAACAGAGCCAGTCTGGAGGCAATGTCCATTGCACATCTGGCCATATTGAGCCATTGCCACCTGATGCAGGAGTCTGAAACTGCAACATACTCTCCATCCACTTCAGGAACACAACCAGAGATGTAGTAGTTACTTTTATTGTTTTAGGGGTCAGTGGCGAAAATAGCCAACAACTCAAATGGAGAGGCACCATGCAAGGTATTTGGGCTGGTTTTAATGCACAAGAGAGTTTGATAATATTGAAGTCTGTCTCTTTTGATTTTTTATAGACTATCTAAACACTTTCAATGCATTGTATAACATATCAAATGACTTAAGTTTTCAATTATTTACTTTTTTTTTAAATTAATTTATTTTTTATTGTGGGTAAAAATCAAAATATTCACAATACATACCAATATTTATAAAATGATATATAAATATATATGCATATATGTGCATTTGCTTACAAAAATGTTATATATATATATATATATATATAAGTATATTTTAAGAGGTGCTTAGATTACCCAAAATATTACACAGAACCCACTGGGATTCCCATGTTGCCCACCTCCCACACCTCCCACCACATCCCACACAAACATCTCCCACAAATGTGGCCCACCACCCTCAATGAACTTACACATCCTGGGGCCTTGCCACCAACCATAGACCACAGTTCACATCATAGACCATACTCTCTCCCACACAGTTCTGAGTGGTGTGTGCTGATTTAAAATGGCCTACATCCATTGCCACAACGGTACTCAGGACAACCTCCAAATCCCAAAGAAGCCTCTGTATTTCAAATGCTCATCCCCTCTTTGCCCCAAAAGTGTCAAGTGGCCACTGGCTCCACCTCATTGTTATAATTTCTACCATTGCTAGAATCACCATATATGTACAACAGAATACCATCAAGTCCACTCTAGTCCATAGTTCTTCCCCCAATCCTGAGGGGACTGGGATGATGATGTCCACTCCACCTCCAAGTGAGAGAGGGCTTATATCCCATGGATATGGTGGGTGGGATGATCCTGCCTGCAGATGCAGACCCTCTCCATTCCCTGGGATGGCCATTTCCCATCGTTGTCTCCTCGCCAGGTGACTTGGATGAGTCCATTGAGCTGTAGGGTAGGAGTTGCAGCTCCACTGAGATTCCACGCACACCTGGCACATAGGTAGGCTAGAGGCTCCAGTCTCTGGAAGTATACCTAAAAACTTCAGCATCACATATAGGTTTGAATAGAAGGGACTGATGAACCTTGTGCAGGGAGGACTTATTTGAGTCCAATTCTTTTACTCTCAGGAGCGCTGATTCCAAAATAGAGTCCACTGATAAGGCATCAGTCTCTGGGTCCATCCCCCCTTATATAGGACCTGGTGTCTCCAGAGCTCTCAGGAGTCCCTCTGTGTGGGGTGATAGGCACTTAGATGTTCTATGAGCTCCTACTGAGGTGTGTGTAAGAGTTATGTCTGGGATGACCTCCTGACTCTCTTTGAAGTCTCTTAGCCACTTGAACTCATTTGTCTTTACCTTTTCCCCCTTTAATTCAAGGTCTTTTTCCAGTTGTGTTGCCAGTTGGCACTTGGTATTAATCCCTCATTGCCAGGGAGGCTTATCCCCAGGAGTCATGTCCCACATTGGGGGGAAGGTAATGCAATCATATGCTGAGTTTGGCTTAGAGAGAGGCCACATTTGAGCAACAAGGAGGCTCTCAGGTGGCAACCCTTAGGCACCCCACAACTGCAGGCTAAGTCTCAGTTACAAGAGCAAAGACTACAAGGGTAGTCATCTATAAAAAGAACACATCAATGGGTCATCCTCTTTTGACAGACACTGTCCCTGCACTCAGAGGACTATTGCTGCTCCCTTGGAGACTGTGGCAGAGCTCTCCAGGCTAGGAATTCAGATTCCCTCATTTATTGTGTGATTGTCCACTCATCGTGACTATGCCCCATCTTTTCATCTTTTGAACGATTTTGTATATCTTTCATGTATATTCGGATGAACTAATTCCCATGAAACCCCCCTCCCAGACACCCCCCCACCAATAATCCCCTGCAGTATCCATTGTAACCCTTCTGTGATCCAAATCCTCCATGAACATTTAGTCCATAAAATAATCAAATACACTTACTAGGAAAAAGAAACAACTATGATAAGCTTACATGCAAGAGACAAACATAAGGAAACTCAGGGGGAAAAAAAAAAAAAGAGAAGAGAAAAAATACAAATAAACAACAAAACAAAACAAAACAAAATATAATTGGTGGATTGGGACATTCAAAAAAATGGACAATAAAGCAAAGGAAATGCCTTTAAATATATATATATTCATTTTTTTCCCTTATTCCTTATTTACTTTTTACTTCTATACCATTACTATGATGATGCTAATTAACATGTATTTTGATGAGGCCCATTTATCAATTTTTTTCTTTTCTTACTCTTGTTTTGGGTGGAAGGATTAAGAGACCTCCACCTACTGAAACATCTTGTAGATGGTTCCCTACATTATCTTCTAGGAGTTTTATGGTTCTGGCATTTAGTTTTAGATCTTTGATCCATTTTGAATTATTTTTATATAAGGTGTGAGATTGGGCACCTCTTTCATTATTTTGGTTATGGATATCCAGTTCTCCAACCACCAGTTATTGTAGAGACTGTCCTGTCCCAGAAAAGTGGGTTTGGTAAGTGTATCAAAAATCAGTTGGCAATAGAGATGAGAGTCTATTTTTGAACTCTCAATGAAATTTGATTGATCAATGTGTCTACCTTTATGCCAATACCATGCTCTTTTTTACCACCACAGGTTTATAATATACCTCAAGGTCAGGGAGCCTGAGTCCTCTGACATCACTCTTTAGGATGTTTTTGACTACTCTGTACCCCTTTCTCTTTTAAATAAATTTGGTAATTGACTTTTCTATTTCTGTAAAGTAGGCTGTTGGAATTTTTATTTTTACAGATTTATTTTCAATGCATTTGCTTTTTCCTTACCCCTCCCAAGATGTCTCCAACATCTGTTTGCTTGTTGTTTTTGCTCATTGTCTGCTTATTCTCTGCTCATTGTTTTTGCTCGGTGTCTGCTCATAGTCTCTTTTTTCTTTAGAAGGCACCGGTAACTGAACCCAGGACCTCCCTTGTGGTAGGAGTATGCTCAACCATTTGAGCAACATGTGTTCCCTGTTCATTTTTGTTGTTGTTGTTTTTGCTTGTTGTATTCTCATTGCTTGGCTTGTTGTCTTGCTTATTGTTTTTGCTCATTGTCTGCTCATGTTTTTCTCCTTTTTTTGCTTGCTCTCTGCTCATGATCTGTTCATTTTATGTCTTCTTTAGGAGGCACTAGGAACCAAACATGGGATCTCTTATGTGGGAGGTGGGATCTCAACACTTGAGCCACAGCCACTCCCTGTTGGAATTTTGATTAGTAAAGAATTGAATCTATAAATAAATTTGTGGAGAATTGACATCTTCACTATGTTTAATCTAACAATCCATGAACACAGAATATCCTTCCATTAGTTTCTCTTCTTTGATTACTTTTAGCAGTGTCTGTTAGTTTTTGAATACAGAAAATTTACATTACTGGTTAAATTAATTCCTAGATATTTGACTCGTTTTTTTGCTATTGTGAATAGATTTATTTTCATTTCCTCCTTAGCTTGCCCTTTAGTAATGTATAAATACCCTACTATTTTTTCCTTGCTCATCTTGTATCCTACCAATTGCTGAACTCATTAGTTACAATAGCTTTTTTGTTAATATTTTGGAATTTGCAAAGTATAGGATCATGCAATCTGTGAATAGTGAGTTTTACTTACTTTTTTCCCATTTGTATGCCTTTTACTTCTTTTTCTTGCCTATTTGCTCTAACTAGAAATTCTAGCACAGTGTTGGATAACAATAGTGACAGTAGGCATCTTTGTCTTGATCCTGATCTTAGAGGGAAAGTTTGCAACCTCTCTCCATTGAGTTCGATGTGGGCTGTGGGACTTTGCTATATGCCCTTTATTATGTTGAGGAACTTTCCTCCTATTCTTATCTTTTGAAGGATTATAACCAAGAAAGGATGCTGGAATTTGTCAAATGCCTTTTCTGCATCAATCTAAATGATAATTTTTACCCCTTCATTTTGTTAATGTTGTGTATTACATTAATTGATTTTCTTATGTTGAACCATGCTTGCATATCAAGAATAAAACCCACTTCATTGTAATGTGTAATTCTTTTTATATGCTGTTTTTGTGTTGTTGTTTTTTGTTTTGTTTTGTTTTTTGCAAGGTATTTGTTGAGAATTTTTGCATCTATGTTCATTAGACATATTGGTCTGTAATTTTCTGTTCTTGGAGTATATTTATCTGAATTTGGTATTAGGATTATGTTGGCATCATAAAATGTATTGAGTAATTTTTCCTCCCTTTCAATTTTTTTGGAGAGTTTATACAGGAATTTTATTAATTCTTCTCAAAATGTTTTGTAGAAGTCACCTGAGAAGCCATCTGCTCCTGGAATTGTCTTTGTAGGAAGAGACTTTTATTTTTTTTAAGATTTATTTATTATTTATTCCCCTCCTCCATTGTTTAGTGCTCACTGTCTGTGTGTTCTTCTCTGTCTGCTTGTCTTCTCTTTAGACAGCACTATGAACCAATCCTGGGACCTTCCGGAGTGGGAAAGAAGCACTCAATCTCTTGTGCCACCTCAGCTCCCTCGTCTGCTGCATCTCTTATTGTCTATCTTCTGTTTCTTTTGTTGCATCATCTTGCTGCACCAGCTTTCCTGCATGGACCAGGACTCTTGCATGGACCAGCATTCCTGCACAGAACAGCACTCCTGCCTGGGCCAGCACTCCGTGTGAGCCAGCTCTCTGCTTAGGCCAGCTTGCTTTTTCACCAGGAGGTCCCAGGAATCAAACCCTGAACCTCCTACATGGTAGATGTGAGCCCAATCACTTGAGCCACATCTGCTTCCCTGTAGGAAGAGTCTTGATGAGTGATTCAATGTCTTTGCTTATGATTGGTTTCTTCAGTTCCTATATATCTTATAGAGTCTATGTAATTTGTGTGTACATTTCTAGGAATTTGTTCATTTCACTTAGGTTGTCTAATTTCTTCACATAAAGTTTCTCACAATAATCTCTTATGATCCTTTTTATTTCTGTGTGTTCAGTCTTAATGTCCCTCTTTTCTTTTCTGATTTTATTTGTATCTACTCTCTTTTTTCTTTGTTAGTCTTGCTGTTTGTCAATTTTATTGATTTTCTCAAAGAATTAGCTTTTGGCTTTGTTGATTTTCTTAATTTTTTTCACAATTTTATTTATCCTCAAAAAATTGTTATTTCTTTCTTTATGCTTACTTTGGAATTGGTTTGCTATTATTTTTCTACTTTCTGCCATTTCTCAGTTACTATTTGATTTTAGCTCTTTCTTCTTTTAATATAAGCATTCAGGGCTATAAATTTCCATTTCAGCACTGACTTCATGGTATCCCATAAGTTTTAACATGTTGTGCTCACATTTTTCGTTCATCTCACTATATCTAAAATTTCTCTTGCAATTTCCTCGTAGACCCACTGTTTGCTTAAAAGTGTGTTAACTCCATATATTTACAAATTTCCCCCTTTTCTACCTATTATTGATTCCCAGCTTCATTCCATTTTAATCAGAAATGTTGCTTTATATTATTTCAATTTTTCTAATTTAATGAGAGCTTTGTTGTGCCCCAACATGTGGTCTATCCTGGAGAAAGATATACAAGCACTTCAGAAGAATGTATAAACTGCTTGTTTCAGGTGCAATGTTCGGTATGTGTATGTCAGGTCCATGTTTCTTATCATATTGTTCAAGTTCTCTGTTTCTTTGTTTGTTGGATTTCTGTCTAGTTGTTCTATCTATTGATGTGAGTGACATGTTGAAGTCTCTATTATTGTAGAGAAGTCTATTTCTCCTTTCAGTTTTGCCAAAGTTTGCTTCAAGTTATTTGGGGTGCCCTGGTTAGGCACATTTATTTTTATGAATGTTATCCCTTCCTGGTGGATTATCCCTTTTATTAATACATAATTGCTGTCTGCATCTCTCATCACTTTTTATTTCTTTTAAAGCCTCTTTTTAAAGTCTGTTTTGTCTGACACCTTTATAACTACTCTTGCTCTCTTTTGAATACTCTTTGCATCAAATCTTTTCTTTTTTTCCAACTTTTAACTTTCAGTCTGTTCGCAACCTTGTGTCTGAGGTGAGTCTCCTACAGATGGCAAATGGATTGCTCATGTTTTCTTATCCTTTCTTTCAACCTATATCTCTTGGTTAATAGTGTAATCCATTAGCATTCAATGTTATTACTGTAAAGGCATTAATTACATCAGTCATGTTATTCTTTGGCTTTCATATGTCATATCTTATTTTTATCCATCTTTTTAACTTTTTGGTTACCCTTTCTGATTGTCTTCATTTCTACACTCTATTCTAAGCATAAGCTGGATCCTGGTTTACAAACTCTCTTAATTTCTGTTTATCTGGGAATATTTTAAGCTCACCATCATACTTGTTCCTTTGCCTGAGCCATATCTTCCTTTTTCTTTGTATGGCTTGCAATTTTTTGCCGATGTCTATGAATCTGATTCTGATGCTGAGTTTACTCTAATGTTCAGTTTCTCAATCCTTCATAAGGATTTGCACTTAAATAGTTATGTACTACCACTGTTATTTGACTCTTGATTCACCATATTTTAGATATTTAGGATTGCTCCTATTTAACTGCTCAGACCATGGCTAAAGGCCCAGTAAGTGGGTGCAGGCCCATTTCCAAGGGTCTTGGAGAATGTGGGAGTAAATGTACCTGCTTGCCTCTTTTATTTATTTATTACTATTTTTCATTTTTTTGAACTTTTTTGGTCTGATCAGCAGATGACAATACTTGGGAGATCTCTCAGCTCAGTCCCCAGATTTTAGGGAGGGATGCATTCAGTGTAACTCTGTGGGCAGGTGAGCTATGCAGAAGCAATGTCCCCAGGGCTGGTCAAGCCTCACAAACATTCTCAAAGGCTGTTCTTCAACATTGGTTGGCCATTCTCTCCTTCTCTCTGCCTCTTCAGCAACTAGCTCTAGACAGTAGGGAAGGTATTTGAGAAGGCAAATTATCTTTAGCTCCCTGCTGGCTCTCAGGGCACAAAATATCATGGCCCCACTCAGCCTGGAAATGTGGGATGCCTCCAATGCAGCACACCAAGTTCACTGGCCAAAATCTGTATTTCCTGTAGGCTGTGTCACATTCTTCCCTTTCTTTGGGAAGAGGACCCTAGCAACCCCTTTAGTCTACAGCCACTGCAGTCAACAGCAGCTGCACTTGCTGACTGCTAATAGCTCCATTGGTGGGGTGAAGAGCACCAACTAATGCTTTTGCAGCTCTACTCACCAGAATTTTCAGCCAGCTGAGACTCCTTCCTTTGTCCCTCTCTCTTCTGGGTGGTGTCTCACCTTCCCCTGTGTCCTGAGTCCCAGAGTAGCTTACAGACAGTCTCTGACTGTCCTCTAACTATTTTCTAGGGAAGCGTGGTAATCCCTCCACCTTTCTATTCTTCCATCTTCCCGTAAGTCCCTACAGTATTTAGGGAGAAAGCATCCCCTTGAAGATGCCTTGATTTCCACTTTCTTTTAGGCTCAAAACTGTAACCTAATAAATTCTAATTGCTTAAACTGATGCATTTCATGGTATTGATTTGAGCACCATAGGACACTAAAATAGGTATGATAGGCTAAGTTTAGCTGAGGACAAAAGACAGCTATTGGGTTTGCACAAATATTTATGATGCAGAAATGAAAAAATTATTTTCCAAAAATTAGTCATGTCTATTGTATTTTCTCCCCTATTTTATACTCTTCCATTCTCTCAAATGAATTCAATCAATATAGATTGTTGAATTTAATTAATGTGTTGCTTTAAGAAATTAATCTTTCCTTTTGAGTCCTAAGCACCACCCATATTTGTGAATTTCAAAAAATTTCAAGTTCCTGGAAGAACAGCCTGAACAGGATTCTCATTCCTCACATCACACCATCATTCATTAAAGGATGTTATGCTTGACTTGTTGACTATTATTTGTTAGAATTTATGATGAAACAATTTTATGTCCTTTAACTCTTTGACATTCTAATATTTTCAGTGTAAACTCTTTGTTCAGCACAATCTTGCACTAAGGACAATATACATAAAAGAGATAAAAACAGATTCAGGCTCATTGAATTGTAGTAAGGAGGTGGGTATGAGAGGGAGGGTGACAAATTATGCTACTTTACCTCCATGGGGCTCCTCCAGGCAGAGAGAGTTACCTTTATGAAGTTATTAATTATTCCTCCTCTTGTTAATGTACAGGAGAGGAACCCTAGCTGTTTACTGTTCTGATTGATTGCCCCACCCTTCAGTTCCCCAGGGGGCCCATTGTTGAAGTCCTTTGAGGGTATGTGGGGTTTCCCTTGACCACGAATGAGATTTCATTCCAAATGGGGTTCTCCTGGGGTCCTTCTTGCTTCCTTGGTGGCAGTCATTCCCTCAGGAGGTTTCCGGGTGGGGTTCCATGACACTGTGTTTCATGGCTATGTTTTTCTGCCAGGTCTTAAACTCATCTTCCCTTTCCCTGAACTAGCCTGCCTCACTATTTATTGTGGTTTGTTTCTTGTGCTTAGGTGTACTTGTGGCTTTAAGGAACATTGATCCTGAGGCTTTACATTCTACAGCAGTTTGTGATATCTGGTTCAGATTTGCATAAGAATAACCTCCTTGTTGTCCTCTCAACTCCATTTTAAATCTCTGGGGAAGGATCTGTTCACTTTTCTTTATTCTTTTTTCTTTCTGCTCCTTAGACTGAATAATTCAAATTTATTATCTTTAAACTTACTCTTTATTTCTTCTGCCAACTCCAAAATATATTTGACACCATCAGGGGATTTTTAAGAATATTTTTGTAGCTGTGATCTATGGGTAAATTTGATTATTTTTCTTAGTTTTTTTTTTGTTTGTTTGTTTGTTTATTGATATGCTCTTCACATTTATCAATTGCCTTCTTGTTTTCCTTTAGTTCTTTGTCCATTTTTCCGATAGCTCTTTGAGCATATTTAGGATCATTTGTTTTTATTCTTTTTGCTTAGGATCATCTTTAAATATCTTTGATATGCCCTGGCTCTGGTCTTCCTCATTGATAGTTTCTAAGTTTTTATCCTGCTCATTTTCAGAAGACATTACTTCCTCTTTTTGTGGATGTTTGCAATCTTTTTTGCAACCTAGACATTTTGACATTTTAATGTGCTATCTCTCTAATTTAGACATAGGGGTCTCTCTTCCTTAAGATTCTATCTAGCTTTACTTGAATACCAGGAACAAATTTAAAAAGAAGAAATTAAAAAGACTCACTTTTCTCTGTCTTTTTATTTGATCTCTGTGAGTACTCTCTTTCAGAATTTCGCTGCCTTAATAATAATTTAGAGAATATCCCAAGACAAAATAAGGCATCACTGGTTTTCTCTGTGCATATGTATTATAATGGGGATGCTCACATGGCCTTAAGTGTTCTGCCAGATCTGTTATCTCACATCCCTAAACACTGTACTATATGTCCCACATCCAACAGAGCTTTGCCCCAGGGAGCTCTAATTTGACTGTAATCCTACAGTGTTCTATAAGAGAGCTCTTTGAGATGCCTTCTACATGCAGGGATTGTTCTGGGATGGTAAACTTGTGACAGGTGTCCTGGTTCAATCTTTTAGGCTGCCTCCAGCCAAATTGGCATAGACATAAAAAACAAATTCAGAGATTGAATTTGCTGGTAGAGCCATCATTCTTAAACTTTTCTTTAGAGGAAGGTTTTTAATTATTGATTCAATCTCTGTGTTTGTTATAAGTCTGAAGAGATTTTCTATTTTTTCTTGAATAAACATAGGCAATTTGTGTGTTTCTAGAAATTTGCAAATTTTATCTATGTCACATAATTTGGTATTGTACAGTTTTTCATAACATTGTTTTATAATCTTTTTTATTTCTGCAAAATTAGGGATGATGTCACCATTTTCCTTCCTGATTTTAGTTATTTATGTCCTTTCTCTTTTTCCCTTTGTCACCTATCTAAAGGTTTAAATTTATTATTGCTTTCAAAGAACCAACTTTATTAG
The DNA here is from genome assembly GCA_026826555.1 of Tolypeutes matacus. Taxonomy (NCBI): domain Eukaryota; kingdom Metazoa; phylum Chordata; class Mammalia; order Cingulata; family Chlamyphoridae; genus Tolypeutes; species Tolypeutes matacus. Next base: position 328,994 of record JAKSZT010054155.1, on the reverse strand, counting down.
TCAGGGTCCTCTAGGGAAACAAAATCATGAGGATATATCTGTAAATAGTACAAGACTTTATGAAATTCTCTCATGTGACCATGGGATGCATGAGTCCAGATTCCACAAGCAGGCTGCAAACCAGAGGCTCCAACAAAAGTCCAATGAAGGTCATTGATGAGTTTCTGGGAGAATTTGGCTGCCCAACCTGTGACATTCTCTCTGAATGCTAAAACCACTTTCTCTTTCAAGGTATTCAACTGATTGTATAAAATGTCACTCACTGCTGACAGTGATCTCCCCAGTGCTTTAGATGTAATCAGACATCTATGCAGTAACTCACTGATGACTGAAGGCCATAAATATCCTTGTATTACAGTTAGCTCAGTGTTTATTTGACCAAACAACTGGGCACAATTATCTGGCCAAGTTGACACATTAATCTATCACACCGACTTTTACTTTTATTGATTCTCTCAATTGTTTTTATATTCCTATTTCATATACCTCTGCTCTAATCTTAATTCCTACTTTTTTTCTAGTAACATTGTTTATTTTATCTTTTTTGTAGTCCATCAAGATGTGAAGTTAGAATAATTTGAAATCTTTTTTTCTTTTTTATTATTAATAAATAACTACACATTTACATTGCTTCAACAGAGATTCCCTTTGCTGTATTTTAGAAAGCTTGATATTTTGTGTCTCGTTTTCATTTGTCTCTAAATAGTTTCTAATTTCCCCTGTGATTTCTTTTTCTTTTTTTTTTTTTTTTTTTTTACCCACTGAGGAGAGGTATTATTACCTGAAAGATAGGTACTAAAGTATTACTAGCTAAAGTTTATAGGGGGCCTTTTCACATAATGTGATGATGGATTAAGATATATTTAGAGAAGGAATTGATATGTTTAATGAGTGAAAATACAGTTACAGAACCTTTTAAAACAACAATGTGTTTCATGGAATTACAGATCATTTTCTATAATATACAATGAATGTTTTAATTGAAATATTTATTGTGTTTTTCTCATTTTGATTAAATAGATAAAATATCTATCACAATAGAAATGCCAATTAGTATATGACAATTATCCCATTTTTACCTCTTGTCTGGTATCAGTGTCATGTATTTAAATTAACCAGAAGATAGTATACTTAATGGTCATTGTAAATGTATTCAATGTAAGTATATGGTTTTAAATTGCTTTTACTTTCTACATCAGATTTTTTACTTTCTTGATTTTTAAGTATATTGAAGCCAGGAAAATCTCCACATTAAAAACTTTTGTCCAAATATAGAAGTGGATAAGATTGGGTTTCCATGAATGTACTTGAATAAACCTATTGACACAGAAGTTGATTTCAACTTCTCAAGAAAAATCTATATGCATAAAGTGGAAACATTAGAAATAAAAACATTGATCTTTGAAATTTGTATTTTTGAGATGAATTTAAACTCACTGTGCCAATCGGCTTGGGTTAAATTATGTATTAGAAGCAAAGTCCTCAGTATCAGAATAGCTTACAATACCAAAGGTTTCTTTATCATTCACATTGCATAATGGCTCAGGTATGGGTCTTCTCTGTTTGTCTTCATTCCAGAATCAGGGCTGAAGGAAGGAGTTACATTATCAGTTTGCCAAGCTCATGGCAGAGAGAAGGCATACCTGGCTGCACAGTACACCATAGCTGGTAAAGCTTCTGATTTTACATGCAGAAGTTACCTCTTTTCAAATATATAGAAAAGTCAAGGCCAATCCAAACAAAGATAGCATATATTGACCAATAATACCATATAATACTCCACTAAATAGAATATTACAAAGTTTCAACAATCCACTCTAAAATTACCTTTTGGAATATTGTAATTATTGATTTTTAAATTATCAGCAGAAACTATAAAAAATACCTTGCAACTTCATTTTGTATGTATGTTGTATGAGAGAGATGGAGAGAGCAAAAATGGAGGGATAGTGTGAAAGAGAGGAGGTATGCTAGTTGATTTGAGATTTAAACCTTAATCTTCTGTTTGTGTTATATATTTAAATCAATCAGAAACCAGTAGACCTATGGGCGTGTATAAATATCCCCAGGTTTACATTATTTAAATTTATTTACTCACCTCATAAATGCAATAGTTTATCTTTTTTTTATTTTCTGCCTGGCCTATTTTGGGAATGTTCTCCCAATTAGTTTTTTCTTCCCTTTTTTTTTTTTCATTTTTTATTATTATTTTAAGAAGCTTTAGTTCACATAAATGTTACATAGAAAATGTAGGGGAGTCCCATATTCTTCAACCCTTCCTCCTCTCCTAATTTTTGCCATTAATATACTTCATTAGTGTTGTACATTTGTTGCAATTTATGAACACATATTGAAGCATTGCTACTAATCATGATCTTTAGTTTACATTATGGTTTACACTTTGCACCTCAGAGATATAAAAGAAAAGATTCATTTTTGGAATTAGGATGCAACACAGAGGGAGAAGTCTTTCCCAAGATGTTTGGAATAGGTCTTTTTATTTTAAAAATATTATTTATATCAATGTTATAAGTTATAAAATAAACCCAAAATAATAACTACAATAAAAATATATCTCCTTTGATCAGTTGTTACAGTCTATGCTTCATTTTTTTTCATTCCTCAATCTTGAGAGTTTTGTGACACAATCTGCTTGACTGCTTCAGGCTGAGAAGGGACATTGCTATTATGGGGCAATTGAAAATATTCCTTGTTTTTGAGGTGGAGCTAGTCCAATCTCATTATTTTTTTAGTTGTCCCATGCAGGTCTGAAGAACTGAATAGTAGGATTGATCATGAATCTGTTGGGTTTCAGGGCACAACCATCATATGAAGACTCTAAGAAATATACTTAAGAGATAAATTGAATATTATAAGTTTAGATAAAAGGAGTAGATGAATCATAATTTGGGAATACCTAAATGAGTATTCCTATGTTATATTGGGGAAATAGATATACATATAATCTGGGATAGGACCCACAGACGGACTGTTGATTTCATAAGGTTGTGTGGCTTGCCTATGGCATCCAGACATTCCTGGGGACCTCAGGAGCACTTTCGTTTGAGCCTTTGCTTACTGGGGCAGTTTGTGAAATCTGGTTGAGATCTGCATAAGTATTTCCTCAGGTATGACCTCCCAATACACTTTGAAATCTTTTAGCCATAAAAACTCTACTTTATTTAGCATTTCCACCTTTTAGCCAAGGTATTTCTCTAAATGCACCATTGATTAATTCATGGTAACAATGTCTTAGTGCTGGGAGGCTCATTCCTCAGAGTCATGTCCCACTTTGGGGGAAAGGCAGTGGGTTTATTTGTAGGGTTTGCCTTAGAGAAAGGCCACATTTGAGTAACGAGGAGATTTGAAGGAGTAAACTCTTAGGCATTAATTATACAAAGAAGTAATTTCATTATTGCAGGAATAAGGTTTATAAGTGCCAGGTTTAATATTGATGGTTTGTCTTATTGACTTGTTTTCTTTTATTAGGCAAGAGTTATATAATCCAGAGCTTTTTATCATCCTACTTAAGAAAGTAGGAAGACTTCCCCAGGTGGAAAGTTTATTATTTTTCAGTGATTGTGTGAACTTCTATCTATCCAAAAAACATACCTATGGCAACCAAGATACCTTTATAGTCCATATAAATATCTAGCTATATAAGTTTCAAGATGTTAAAACAAACCATGTGTGTCAGGAAACCTGGCCCTAATCCCAAATTTATATTATTACCAAGGTTAGTTTACTTGAAGTGTACAGCATAAATTATATACTTGCCTTGTTGCTCATGGAAAGTTCTTCACATGTGAATTCAGAGAACCTCAGAGTAAAACAGCTTAACTCCATAATTGAGAGAAATACAACTTATTTGTTTTCTAGAAAAGTTAATATTGAATATATCACTCACCTTCACAGAGAATGTGGCAGCAGGTTGTCCAGAAGCATTAACTTTATGAAAATTAATCAAACTGTACTCTTATTTGTAGATTTTTCTGTATATTTATAATCTGTGAATACATTACCACAAAATTTGTTTTGTATAATTGTCTATCCATACTCTATTTCATTTTTTATACTAAAAATATTATTATCTAAAGATGAAAATGATAATTTTCTTTACATCAGCATAGTTTCAATTATAAGGACCTACAGTAATATTTTATCTTTCCACTCTTGGTAAACATTTGCATTCCTTAATGCTGAAAAATATTATTTGTAATTCAAACTGAACATATATGAGTTTATCTTTAATTCACATTTGTAGAGTTCTTGATGCAAAGATTTATGCATTTGACATTGAATTAATTTATACTCTCCTAAAAATGTAGGAGAGTGCCAATTTCTGCACACACAAATTAATGGAATGTTTACCCAAATGATCTTTATAATATTGCTACTCAATGTCATTTCAATTTGTATTCATTTTATGTTTTTTGATAAGGGGAGCTTTTCTCCTTGATTAATAGCACTCCAAAATTTGAACTGCATGACTAACCGCAATTTACACTCCTGGTCTTATTTTCAATCCCTCCTCTTTCCCCCTCATATATCTCTTTCCTTCCTTTATCCAGGTAAACCTGACATTCTGATTTCTTCAACACAGTATCATGTAACTGATCTTCTCTATCTTCAATGTGATCACCTTGCAGCCCCAAGCCATTTTAATACTGCCACATTTGTGTCTGACCACACACTTCTGAATATGACACAAGAAAAACAAAATTTTGCCGAATTCCCTCACTTTAAATTTATAACCCATAACTTCAAATGGGCTTTTTAAACTTTAAAAATAATATTAAATATCTTGTGTCCATTCACTATCACTCTTTCTAGATGACTAGTAATTTTTCAGTTTTCATGGATTTTTCAGTTCTTCCTTTCTCCATATTTATATCAGGTCATGAATGTGACATTACACTCCCATTAGCTGTTTCCTATTTCACTGAGAATATTGAAGCATTCAGAAGAAAACTTCAGTTTAAACTGTTGATATTTCCACCAAAAATTTTCTCACATCCTCAAATTTCTCATTTTTGCTTTTAAATGTGGAGGTTATGTACCTAGTGCAAGTCAAAGTAAAATTTTTCACATATGCAATAGGTTCCCACCCAGTGCAAATGCTCAGAAATATAGTTCCAGCAGTTCTCCATTTTTCCTGCACCAACACTTTCATTAGACGATTTCTATCAGCATGCAAAAGACCCGATTTCATCCCACCACTGTCACTCAATTTCATAGCTCCCATTCACATCAAAATTTGAAAATTTTATGTGTATTCAATATCCCTAATTCCTATCCTTCACAGGTAAGCCCATTCTCTTAAACCCAACATACTTTCAAAGCCACTTTTATTAAAATTAACAATTATCAATGACATTTATCTTGATATATCCAGAATTCAGTTCTCAATCTTTAGAGTACATTAAGCAACCTTTGACAAATCCTACCACACCTTCTTCCATGATGCAGAATTCAGCTTGTTTTATGTGGCCTTGTCCTTTTTTCTTTTATTTACCTTATTCTTCATAGCTTGTTCCTTTTTACTCTTCTGCAAATTTCCCCCAACTTCATTTTTTATCAATTTTATTGAAATGTAATCATAAAGCATACAATATATCTAAAGAGTACAATCAATGGCATTTGGCATAATCACAAAGTTGTGCATTCATCATTGCAAGCAATATTAGAAATTTTCATTACTCCAAAAAGTGAACCTTCCATAACCTTTATAGTCACCTCTCAATCCCTCTAAACTTTGCTTGCCATAAATAAATGTTAATCAATTTCTGTCTCTATAAAATTCTTTGTATTTAACTTTTGTGTTGATGAAGTTAAATATGTGCTATTTTGTATCTAGTCCCTTTCACTTAGCATCCTTGTTTTACTACCATTGAAGGAAGAATATTAATAGATTACTATGCTCTACAGCCCCTAGTTTGCATTTATTATATTTTAAACTACATATCACACTATTATTAACATCATGAAAAATTATAGTACATTTGTCCTGTTTCAGAGAAAAACATTATTATAGGCAGAACCAGCTCTCAATTTTATGAATTTTCATGAAGGGAAGATCAACCTTCATGCTAATCCATTGCAGAGATCTTTACTAGTGATTTGCTAATGTATTGATTTAGGACTATTGAAATTTTCTTTTCTTTCACTGTTGATAAGAATTTTGTATATAAAATAAAGTGCTTAGAAATATTTTAATATTTATTTCATAATGGCATTCAATCCATTAACATAGATAACTTTTACTGAGAATTTAGGTGAATTTAATCATAACTTATACATCTGCTCAGGGGTAAAGACAGCTACTGAGCTCACCAGTCTAACAGACCCTGTGACTTAGGGATTGAAGTGACCCCTGTTCAGTAGAGTGGCTGTATAGACACATTATTAGTATTTTTTTGTTACTCCCCTTCCCCCTGCAAGAGAGACACAATTTTACTTACTTCTTACTTTAGAAAAGGCTCAGGGAATGGATATGGGAGAGAGTAACTAAGAATAGTATAAAAATGACAAAGAAATCATTAGGAAATGTTGTTTATAGATTGGAAACATAGGTAAAGAAACAGAAGGTTTAGTCATTAGTTTCACTGTTACCATGTTTTCTTATGAATGGTATTTTATGAGATAAAATAAGAAAAGGGAGGGAAATATGAGGCATGTAATAATTTTTTCTCCATTGGGTCAAGGGATGTGGATTAAATACATGATACAAAAGATATACTTCTTTGAAAAAAAAACAGACAGATCTATAAATTGCTTTCCTTTTCCACCATAGATATGAACTGACAAATCATAGTTCTGTGAAAATGTCCCAACTCATGTGATATGCCAAGGTTTGGTGATAGCAGATCTTGTCTGGTATGGTGTACTTACAAAGTATTCTGGTGGCTCTTAGTGGCAATATCCTTATAATTATACTTTCCACCATTGGCCAACATCTCCAATTCCCATGTTCTTCTTCCTCAAACACTTGTCCCTACTAGGCTTCTGCTATATCTCAGTTACCCTCCCCAAGAACATTGTTGATAACTTGAATAAAATAGTTCTGTCTTTTGGGATGCATCTTTCAAGTTTTCCTCATGGTATCCTTGGCATGTACATAGATGACCTTGTTCATATTAATGTCCTATGACTACTCTTTGGACATCTGCCACCCTATGAACTATGAGGGTATCATGAAAAGAGTACTTGCATTAATATGTCCACTAACTCTTGTTTCAGTGGTGGAGTATCTGGAATCCTGCACACAGCTACAACCTTCTCCTTGCCCCCCAGGTCATCCAATCTGGTGCATCAATTGTTCTGTGAGATCCCTCAGTTACTTACACTTACTTGCTCAGAGGAGTACTTGGCTGAAGTTGTAGCAGTTGCTGTTACCTCCTCATTGAGATTTGTCCATTTTGTTTCCATTGCTCTCTCACATATTTACATCTTTCTTACAACACTGAAGATCCCATCAACTGTAGGTCAATACAAAGCCTTTTCCACTTATAATCCTCACCTGATTTTTTCACTTTTTTCCTTAGTGCCATTGCACTGGCATTTTTGTAGCAATCCACAGATGTTCCCAGTATTTATGACCTGTTGGTGTCACTGTTCGAAACAGTATTTCTCCAGACTCCAAATGATATTATCTCTGACCTAACAAATAAGGGTATTAAGGCTATTGTTTAGAAGATTTATGATCATTTATTTAGTTTCTGTCACCTGGTGAATGAAGCCATACAAATGTCTGGGTAACATGCCTAATTAAGTGACAAGAATAACTATCTTATTCTATAAATCACTTCTGTTCATTTTCTTAACATTCTTGTTACTTCCATAATTCTTCTTGCTTGTTTTCCAATTGCCTCACATTTCATCCTCACCGTTCTCTCCAATTCTTTCTTACTTTAATTTCCTCCCAACTAACATCAAATGGAAAATAAATACAATCAAAATTTTGGCTATTATACATTTTGTCCAAAACTATAAAATTGTGCAGTGTAAAGCATAAACCATAATGTAAACTATAGACCATGTTTAGTAGCAATACTTCAATATGTATTCACCATTGTAACAAATGTACCACACTAATGAGACGTTGTTAATGGGGAAAATTATGGGAGGTAGAGGGGGTGAGGTATATGGGAATCCCCTATATTTTCTATGCAATATTTATGTAATCTAAATTTCCTTTGAAAATAATCATTAAAAAAAAGAAAAACATATATGTTTTTCTTTGACCTTGATGAACTCATTTACTTATTTGTTCAACAAATATGTATAGACTATCTCCTATCTTCCACGTTTTATTTAAGATACTTGGGATATATTAATAAACCAAACAGATAAGGTCCCTGTCCCAGGGGAGCTGAAAATCTAGCAAGGGAGGCATGAAATAAACTGAGATACATAATTTGTTAACAAAAATATGTAATGTGGAAGAAACACAAACCAAAAAACTGCTAACAGAAAGAGAATTAGGAATTCTGAAGTACTGAAATTTTAGAATAGTCAGGCCTCCACACAAGGTGACTTTTTAATAATGATTTATAGAAACAAGGAATTTAACTGTACAGATATCACTGGAAATGGCACTCTGAGCAAAGGGAATAGTCAGAGCCAAGATTTTTAAAGTGGAATTACCTCATCTTTGTTAGGGTAGCAAAGAAACAGTAGAAAGATGTGGACTAATCTAAGGAAGAGCAGTAGGAAATGAGATGAAAGAATTAATAAGCAGAGGTGAATGCATTTTTCAGGGCTTTATACAGCATTGTGAGGACTAAGTAAATAGGGAGTCTCTAGAGAGTGGTAAACACAGAATGAAATGTCCTGTCTGGATTTGAATTGACTGTATTGTTAGGAAGGGAATAAAAATTAAAGATCTGAAAGGAGAGTTTCCAACAAATGAGATGGGTGGACAATAATTGTGCTGGATGAGATTAACAGACCAGTCTTGGACATTTGAGATCCTTATTAGATACCCAATTGCAGATATAAATTATATGTTTGGTACACAAAACTTGACTTCAGAAAGATGGAATATGGAAATTAAACTGTTAGACTTGATGGCATAATGATGAAAGGAAAGCAAAGAAAGTGTATGAGCTCACCAACAGTTAATCCAAAAAAGAATAAAGGGAACACCCAAAGTAAACAAGGGAATAGATAGAAATGTTGATATTACATTTTAGTGTTTGTAATTATCAATAGTAATATTTGGGTAAGGTGGTGGTTGAAACATAAAGTCTAAGGCCATTAATATCACTAGAAGGAAAGCTAAAAAGTGAAACATGAGACTGTATAGCAAAGTGAACCCTGGTGCAGAAAATTATATGTGTACATACGTTATATTTCCAACTATCAAGACTTAAAAAAAAATCTGAGCTTCTAGAGCAACAACAACATGACATATTAAGAACACTTTGAATATAACAGTTCAACAAAAAGGGAAATCTTTGGGAGGAACCATTCACCCAGAAATAGACAGATGGGCATCTCTTATGAGTAAGGGTGGATCCTAATAGGGGAGGATAATCAGCGTGTCAAGACCTCTTGTTTCATATAACTATGAATCTTGTCATACAATAAATCAAGACAGTGGGTCATCATGTGCTCTAGGGGGATGGGGAGGGAGGAACAGAATAGATCAAAGAGGGGATATTTAGTGGTCAGGGGAAATGTTTTTTATTAACTTACAGTGATGGACACAGGACATGGTAAATATCATCCAAAATTATTAAATTGTACAGTCTAAAATGTAAACCATACTGTAAACAATTGACAATGTTTAGTAGCTATGTTTCAATACCTGTATAACAGTTATAACAATGCTACCATCCACATACAAAAAGGTTTTAATATTGGGTGAGGAAAGGGGGAAGAAGTTGGGTATATGAGAGTCTCTAGTATGCTGTGACCTAAAACTTCTTTGAAAATTAAGTGAAAATTTGGGAGACACTGAAGAGACACTGGGGAGTCTCCCAGTGACCTGAACATATAACTGCCAATTGTTTGGGGGTCAGAGAGAAGGGGGGCATGTGGGAGGGAATCCTTGGAATAGAATTCTCCTAAACTGCTGACCTAGATGAATAGAACACACAGGAATGGAATAAAGAAGGATATCTTCTTACAAACAGGGTCAGGAAGCTCTAATTCTGTTTTGAGGTATTGGTGCAAATATAGATGTATTATGATTAAACCAGAAGTCAAATTGATGATTATGGGTGAAAGAAGTAAACACAAGAGGAGCAATGAAAAATGGGCAGCCTCCACACCAAGAGTTACATGTTGATAATGGGAGAAGATGAACAATGTGTGCCAAATATCCACTATGAACTATGCTTAGTAGTCATAGACTGATGATATTATCTCATAATCTGTAAGAAAGCTTCAATCACATTGTGGTGTGTTGATTAAAGGCTGTTATATGTGGAGTCTTCCCATATGCATGATTTTTTCTAAGTTCACTTTTTTTTTCCACCTGAAAAAGCCCTTGTATTACAACTGCTTTTCCCTCTCCCTACCCTGAAAGTATCCAGTGGTCACTGGCTCCACATCAATGTTATAATTTTTTCCATTGCTTGAATCACAATATGTCTACAACAGGATACCAGTAAGTCCACTCTAGTCCATAGCTCTTCCCCTAATCCTGAAGAGTCTGGGATCATGATGTCCACTTCACCTCCAAGTGAGAGGGGACTTATATCCCATGGATAAGATGGATGGGATTATCCTGCCTGCATCTGCAGACTCTCTCCATTCCCTGGGATGGCTGTTGTCCATCATCATCTCCCCACCAGGTGTCTTGAATGAGTCCATTGAGCTGTAGAGTAGGAGTTGCAGCTCCACCGAGATTCCAGGCACAGCAGGCACATGGGCAGGCCAAAGGCTCCAGTCTCTGGAAGTACACTTACAAACTCCAGCACCACATATAGTTTTGAATAGAAGGGGCTGGTGGACCATGTGCAGGGAGGACTTATTTGAGTACAACTCTGTCACTCTCAGGAGCACAGATTCCAAAGCAGAGCCCACTGATAAGGCATCAATCTCTGGAGCTATCCTCCTTTATATAGGACCTGCGTTTCTCCAGAGCCCTCAGGAGCCCCTCTGTTTGGTGAGATATCCACTTTGGTGTTCTATGAGATCCTACTGAGGTGTGCATAAGTGTTACCTCTTGGATGACCTCCTAGCTCTCTTTGAAGTCTCAGCCATATGAACTCATTTGTCTTTATCTTTTCCCCCTTTTATTCTAGGTCTTTTTCCAGTCACATTGCCAGTTGGCACTTGGTAGTAATCCCTCTTTGCCCGGGAGGCTTATCCCCAAGAGTCATGTCCCACACTGGGGGGAAGGTATTGCATTCATATGCTGAGTTTTGTTTAGAGAGAGGCCACATTTGAGTAACAAGGAGGCTCTTAGGCAGCAACCCTTAGGCACCCCATAACAGTAGGCTAAGTTTCTATTTCAAGAGCAAAGACTCGTAAGGCTAGTCATCAATAACAAGAACCCATCAGTGGACCATCCTCCTTAGCCAGACACTGCCCCTGCACTTGGGGGACTGTTGCTGCTCCCTTGGAGAATGTGGCAGAGCTCTCCAGGCTGGTTATTCAGTATTCTCTCATTTCTTGAGTGATTCTCCACCCACTGTTACCATGTCCCATCCCTTGATCATTTGAAAAATTTTATATATCTTTTATGTATATTCAGGTGAACTTCCTCCCATGAAACCCCCATCCCTGACACTCCCTACCAATGATCCTTTCCCGTCCCCGTTGTAACCCTTCTGTGATCCAAACTTTCCTTAAAATGAAGCACATATAATAGCCAAATACAATTAATAGGAAAATGACATAATAATGATAAGTTTAAATGTAAGAGATAAAGTACATGGAAACTTAAAAAAAAAACTAAAAATAAAATAAAATTAAAGGTTTGGGATATTCAAAAAATGGGGAAAAATTAAAAAAAAATTTTTTTTGACATTTTTCCTTGTATTACTGCATTATCGGTTGTCCAGCCTATACTGTGGCACCTTCCCCCTCTCACTCCCAGTGTCTCCCCACTGGCCTGTTTGTCAGAAGAGATCTTTTTTTTATTTCATTCCTGTATGTTCTATTCATCTAGATAATCAATTTAGGAGAATTCTATTCAAAAGATTCCCTCCCACATGCCCCCCTTCTCCCTGGCCCCAAAACAATGGGCAGTTATATGTTCAGACCATGCCCACAGGGATATCCATGGTGGATGGGGGGCATGTCGAATGACCACACCTGTTGTCCGGTCCCACCAGGCATTGTATTTCCTTAGACCCAAAGTCAAGGTGTAGCCTGCTCCTACCCTTTCAGCCTCCTCTGCCAGGAGCCATTTTGCAACCAAGGGCCTGCAGGCTAATTTAGCATTCCTTAGACAGGTTTTCTATTCCTGGGTAAGCATGATATATCTATTGTCACATGGATTTGGACAGACTAACTCATCGTGGAGGTGTAAATATTTTCTCATTTTTTAAGTCATTTCCTCTTTGACACTTGGCATACTGAGATCTGAGGAGGACCTTTTGCAAACAAGGGGCTTTTCCTAGTAATCTCACTAGGAATGAATACTAATTTAATTCTCTCTTCTGAGCCTGCTTCTGACTGGTTGTAGTTATTTGAAATTCTTTGAGAGTGATTTTGACCTAGCCATGTGCTGGGTATAGTTAAAAACAGAAGGAATTCATTCTTCTGATTGAGCAGAGAAGGCTCTAATGACCTTGTACATGCTCTGCAATGTCCTTCTGGACATTTTCCTCCATTTTCCTTCTCTCTCTCTCTACCTCCACTCCACCGCTCTCTTTTGTTGCTTGCTCTGATGCCTATTGAAAGGGTTGTGTGATGATCAGGATTCTTTATCAACATAGAAAATAAATACCTGTTTTTAATTGACCAAGAACTGCAGAAGAGATATATTTTTGGTACATCATCTTTCTTTTTGGCTAACTAATGCATACTTGTTGATTAAAATAGTCCATCTGAGTCAAAAATGGTTTCACAGGAGAAATGTTCAAAAAGATTTTGAATTTTGTGGCTCCAAAAAAGTATGAGTTGGCCTATTGTGATCTGCAGGAATTCATTCCAAAAAGATATGAAGAATTACCAAATAGGAATTTGATAATCCAGACCTAAATATAGTGTAAATGAAAACAGAAACACTAAGTCAGTAATTTTTGACATTTTTGAAGATTATTGGGTACAATAAGGGTGTATATACAAATAAGAATTATTTTATCATTGATTTAAATTGTGTCTGAATTATTACTAACATTTAAATATTTCTTCCTCTGTGTCATATTTCTTATAATGTATTATATTAAAACTAACCTGACCTTACACACTCTTTTAAAATTTATAATTTCATGCAAACTCTTTTCTCTTTCATCGTACAATTTTACATTAAAGATCTTATTAACAACTTTTTTTTTTTAAAGAACAATTTGAATATAACAGTTCAACAAAAACGGAAATGTGCCAAAGATGCAAAGGTGATCAAATGGCAATAACTCCTCTCTCTTTCTTTCTCTAACACTTCAGCACACCCTGGTGACCATGCAACAACCACCCTTCCAAGGTATCTTGAAAATTGCAACTTACACATATTGAATGGTACAAATGCTGATCATCAGAAAAGCATCTTTTAAAAAATAAGAAAAAAAACTTATTTTCTTATTTGTGGCTGTAAACTCTGCCACTTCTCACAGACTTTTACACTGAATGATTTTTTTCCAGGAATGCTTTCCTCAATGCAGAGGGGAAATGTAACAGTGAAAATGAAATATAAGCACAATATCTAAGGGGGGAATCCAAAAGAACGGTGTTACAAAAGTTAGCAAACTCCTCTCCTCTATCAAAATTTCCAAAGTTTAAAGATCCATGATTCTTTTCCACTTTATCTTCTAATGTTTATAACAGAAAATTACGGAAAGAAATAAGAACATAACTTTGAAATTGAGTGTTAAAAAAAAAAAAAAAAAGGCTTTTAGAGCCCTGGAGAGGGCCCAGTGAGGCAGAGTGCTGATTAACCACAGAGATTATTGAAGGAAAGTATGAGTAGCATTGCCTACAGCAGTACTTTAATTATCCCAGACCTTTTGATAATAGCTAGAACTTTGGAATTATTATACTCTTGTCCCCATAGAAACCCATGTTTGTCAGTTTTAGAGAGGGTTCATTCATTTAACTGCACAGAAATCTTCAATCAGTGCATTAACTGTAACGGTTCTCTTAGTGGTTTTTATGATTGGTTGCATCAGCCTCATTTTTTTAAATCTCATTTCAGTTCAAATGATTAAAAAATGTTAATAAAAATAGCATGGAGAATAAAGCAGTATCCATTACAAAAGAAAAGGATTTCCTAAAAACCATAAAACAAAAAGTGACAAAACTAAGAACATGCTAATTTATTATATCAATAATAATTAATGGGTTATATTACCCAAAAATATCACTCATAGAAAAACAAAAACACTGTTATAAGCTGTGTGCTATAGATAGATAGACAGATAGATAGATGATAGATAGATAGATAGATAGATAGATAGATAGATAGATAGATAGATTCAGAATGTTGAAAATAAAAGGATGAGAAAAGAATATTTTGAGAGTATGTTTGTGGCTTTATCATTATCTAGTTGGCATTCTTCAGGCTATCTTTAGCTGATTATATGGTTATTTATATCTGATGGTTTAGCTGTCTCTCCATCTAGCCAGCTTTCAACTAATGTCAAATTCTGTATTTGGACATGGTATCTTGTATGACAACTTTATGGATAAAAGTGCACATTGCTGGTGAGACCATACACAGACACATGTGTACATCATTTTGGTATTACTTGCTCTAATAATAGCAATGGAGTCAACACAATCCAGAGCATACGTCAGAGATCCGTGATATTAATATGGACAAAATTATCTGTTTTCTGAACCACACAGTCATCACCAAAGGCTATGGCAGTGTTGTCATGGATAACTTGGAGTGTGAGAGTGAGGATGCCTTTCCTTCCTTGGGCAAGATGGCCTCTCTGGATGATAGGAGTCCTGTGTACTAGGCTAGAATAGTTATGAGTGTAAGGAGTTCTGCTCTCAAGGAAGGATGTATTTTACTTGAGAGTTATGAAATAATATCATCTCAGGGCATATTATTATAAATCCCTGTTAAAATCCCATAGCAATATCCCTGGATCCCCAGACTAGAACAATCTAGTATAGGCACATTCCTGAATCTTTGCTGCAAAACCAGAATAGGGATCCTTTCCTTGCTCTTTTGAGCGCCATACTAACAGTTCTTGAGATTTCCTATAATCCACTCCACTGAAGTATATGAAGTATTCTCTTGGCCTCACTTCTAGTGGGTTTAATTGTTACTTTATACCCTTTTCTTTTTTTCTTTTTTTGAATCAAGATAATTTTTATTGCAAATTTGTTTTCATGCCTGTATCTTCCCCTAGGCTTATTGTACAAAATGTAGAACATTAAACTTCCCCATTTGTCTACATGTTGGAGCACAGATTTAACAGTTGTTGGTTTTTTTTTTTTATTTTACCCACTCAAAAACAAACAGCATACTTTTAAGAAATCAAACAATTTTTAAAGTCTGTTCATATATCTCAAGTTCAGAAAACTTCTGACAATATAATATTGGAATTAAAAATACAAACCAACCCTATTCCAAATTATTCAATGCATGTAGGAATAAACATTTATTTCAGAAAATTTAAACTCCTTGAAAAATTGATTTTCTCAGAATTAGGCTTTTAAATGGTCCCTTTCTTACCCCCACAAAAAAGCACACAATACCTTCAAATCTTATAAAGAAACTTTTAACCTTGCCTTAGCTGTCCAGAATAAAATATTTATATTTTCTTTACATTTCAGTTGATGGCGTAATGCAATATTGAGAATATTCATTTCAATCTGCAATAATATGGCATTTGAACAGTTCAAGTTTTAAAGAGCCATAGAGCATCCATAGCTTAATTTTAAAAAGACGGAAGAATGGAGATATAATAGCTATTGTAACAAACATAAAATTCTGGCCATTAATGGATCAGAACCAATAATTGATGCTCCTAAGTTAAGTACATCAATTTCATATTGAAAATAAGTGATAAAAGATATTTGAAAAAATCTAAATTATTTATCCCAAATTCTCAAATGGCAAAGTGTTTTCATGCATCATTCTTAAATCACTCATATTTTCCTTTGTAAGTTCATTCAGAACAAATAATTCTCTTGAAAATTACCCTACTATTTCATCACACACATTTTTACATAAAAAGTTACTAAAAATCACAATTTTGATGAATTACTTTTAATCATTTAAGCATAATATGCTTAAACTGCAAAAAAGAAATTAGATCCTTTCTTATTCTATCTAGAGTGATTTGTTGCCAAATTTTAAGAACCTTTTTAAATATTATTATAAAAATCAGTTATGAGAAATGCATCTCACCTCCGCAATGTACTAGCATCCATGCTTATTCCACGTGGATACTATTTTGATCCTTGCAGTGATTTTAAATAGTAACAAACTAATCAGGGTGGCCAAATTCCTCATAGAAGACCAATAAATCGTGTATAGCATGCCCCTCAATCAAAATCATAGTCAAGAGATTTACTCAAC
Organism: Tolypeutes matacus; assembly: GCA_026826555.1. Taxonomy (NCBI): domain Eukaryota; kingdom Metazoa; phylum Chordata; class Mammalia; order Cingulata; family Chlamyphoridae; genus Tolypeutes; species Tolypeutes matacus. The sequence goes on along the minus strand of JAKSZT010054155.1, from coordinate 312,340 downwards.
TTCTGATAAGCACTTTTTCTTGCTGTAATTCTTCTTCTACAAAGATGCAAAAGTGACTGGGGCTTCTTATGAAAGGGAGAGAAAATGAGGAAAATAGCCAAGGATTGAGATTGTCTAGAAGTGGTAAATCTGAAATATTGTTGCCTTCTGATCCTGAGGTACTATGAGTAGAGCATCTTCTAACTTTTAGAGACGGGGAAATTTCAATTCCTTTAAAAATCTATTTTGAGATTCTCTCCTGAACTATGGCCCATAAAAAATTTTATTTCTTCTAGGAATAAATCTCAGAATGACTTGGATGAAACTGAATGTAAAGAAGATTCCCATATATCCACTGATTTGGGGACTTTTGAAGGTGCAGTTAAACCTATTTCTAAGGTGTTCAAACCTGAATTTTTCTCCTTGGTAGTCAATACAATCATTTCTTCATTGCTTTTGAGAAAGTTTAATTCCATGAGAAATCATTTTACCCCAATTTCTTTTTTTTTTTGTAGCTCCACATTTCTATTTATTTTCTTCAATTTCCCTCAGCATTCCCACATCCATTACAGGGGGAATAACAGGACTGAAAGAGCCAGAAACCCAACTGGAAGAGGTGTTATTATCAATTCTGCTACTGGAAATGGGCTATGGAGCAGTCATGTTATATACTGATGATTTTTTCCTACAGCTCTAAATCTTTCTAGGGTATGTAAAAGGTATACCACTAACATATGGTTTAACTTTTCCCTCAGTCTTAACTGAATGGAATCCTGTAGTGAAATCAGGTGACTGTAAATCTCTAAATCTACCTACTCCTGTATATCTTCTTTTAGAGTCTGATTTCAACAGTTCTGGAAGAGATTCCACAAAATTAGTCTTTCTGACTTTACTAATCTTGTAGATGGTGGACTCTGAAAAATATCCGAGAGTTCTAGTACTATCTGAACACTTTCATGGTTTGTTTTTGCTTTTGTTATTGTGTTCTTGAAAATAATTTCCATCTAATTTTGTTCTATACTTATTTCTTATTTCATATAGATATCTCCAACTTCCACTTCAAAAGTAACTAATATCTGGTCCATCTTGCTACTTCTATCCATTGTTGGAATCATTTTTTGGTCAAACACAGAATGATCCTTCAATGGATCATCACTAGAAACATCAAAAGACCTTTCCTCAAGTAAAGCTGCCATAGTCAGTCCTATAAACTGTAAACAAGACAGTTTCAACTGTTCAACATTAGATATTACTGAAAATTCAAGTAACATCATAGCATCCTTAAGGGTGATGTTTTCAGTTAATACTACTTCACAGACCTCTTTTAATCAAGTTATAAGAAATTGATCAGCCACCACAAATACGCTACAAATAAAATCCATAGTTTGACATACTTTATCATCACAACCTCATTAATATAGAGGTAGTCTAAAATAACTTGCAGTATGTCAGACTGTTTTGGAATTTCCAGAGGTACAAACTGGAAGTCTCAATCCACCAGCTTCTCAGCATACTATGAAAATATTCATGTGTAGCACAAATAACGCAATTATGACAAGGAAATTCTTCTCCATCCACTGATTTCATGGTAACATCACATGGAAATGAACATTTTTCATGATTTAGCTTTGATTTATTACCAGTTTTCTTAACAAAACATTAATTTTTTTTCCATTTTCAAATCTGCTTCCCATGGTGGCAGTGACTAGTGAAGGAGGATGGACCATTGACAAGCCATTGATAGTGATGACTGTACTTAGAACCTTTACTTTTGAAGTTGAAACTTAGCCTAGTATTATAGGGTTCCTAAGAGTTGCTTCCTGAGAGCCTCCTTGTTGCTCAAATGTGGCCTCTCTCTATGCCAAGCTCAGCATATACATGCATTAACTTCCCCCCAGGATGGGGCATGACTCCTAGTGATGAGCCTCCATAGCACCAAGGGATTACTACCAAGAACCAACTACAATGCAATTGGAAAAAGACCTTGGCCAAAAGTGGAAAAGGGTAAAGACAAATGAGTTTACATGGCTAAGAGACTTCAGAGTGAGTCAAAATGTCATTCCAGAGGTTACACTTATGCATGTCTCAGCAGGATCTCATTGATTGCCAAAGTAAATATTGCCTCAAATAGTAGGGCTTCTGAGGGCTATGGAGATATCCAGACACTACAGGCAGGGCAGAATGCACAGGAGTTTGGCACCCTGCCAGTAGGCCCTACTTTGGAATTTATGTTCCAGAGTGTGACAGAATTGGATTCAGTTGTGGATTCCCTTTACATGACTCTTCTGTCCCTTCTATGTTAACTTATACTTAGTACTAGAGTTGATAGGTGTATGTCCAAGAGATTTAAATCTTTGGGCTGGCCATGTTCCAGTTGGGCCCTGAATCTCAATAGCATTGCAACACCTACTCTCCAGTTTGTTAGACTCACCCAGGAAAAATAACATGGAGATGATGATGAACAATGACCATCCAAAGGAACAGAGATAGTCTGCAACTGCAAGCAAGATAGTCCCATCCATCTGCCCCATGGGATCTGAGTCCCTTCTGAATTGGTGGTTGCCATTGGTCCCAAGGGAAGGGGGAGGGATGAAAAGAATAGATGGAACATGGGACATTCTTGGAGCATTGGAATTGTTCTATATGGTATTGCAAAGGTGGATGCAAACAGGACATGATAATTTTTTTCAAAATGAATAAAAGTGTATGTTTCATGAATTGTGGGAACAGATAAGGCAGAAAATGCTCAGCTTTCACAAAAACAATGGAAAAACAGTCAAAGGCTGCCTAAAGGACCTGCTTTGGAGGGCCAGCAGACCAGAACAGTGCTTCACAATTCCCAGGATGGTGAGGAATGAGAGATGAAGAAGCCAAAACAACAAACTGTGAGTTATTAAATCTTTCAGGTGCCAGGAAGTTATCCCTCCCCCAATATATTCTGTGGAGCTAAAATTCCTGCTCATTTCAGCTGACTGAAAAGGGAGCAGGTGTCTTCCACCCCACCAGCTGTTACAAGGGAAAAGGGAAAGGGGTGGTCAAAGGGCTTTAATTCAGTGAATTCAGCCAGCAGAGCCAATTTGAATCTCAGTTCTGGCCAGATGAAAACAAAGGAAAACTGACAGAGACACACCTCCGCAGAAAGGTGCACCAATGAGCACCACCTGCTAAGCTGGTCTGGAAGTTACATGGACAGAAACTTCTTTTCAACTTCCTCTCATCCCATCCCTGGGAGAAAATCTGCAACCAACTAGTGAGTCCTTGGCACCATTTTGGTAACTTAAACTGGGCAAGTTAAAAGACTTAGGATAAGTTGAACCAAATATCAAAGAAAGTGAAAAAATAATAATTGCCCAAGGAGAAATTGACCATCAGAGTAAAATCACCAACACGTCAGATGCTGACACATCAGCCAAAAATTATGAGCCATACTAGGAAGCAGAAAGAGATGACCCAGCCAAAATAACAAAGCAAACATCCTGAAGAGATTCAGGATTTGAGAAAATTAATCAATTATAATCACACAACTCTCCTAGATCATTATAAAGAATTCATAGAAAATATGACTAAAGAGATAAAGGATATTAAGAAGACACTGGGTGAGCATAAAAAGCAATTTGATACCTGGAAAGAAAAGTAACTGGTTTTATTGGTATGAAATTCATAATGGATGATATTAAAACTACATGAGAGGCACATAACAGCAAGTTTGAAATGTGTGGAGCCAGAATTAGTGATTTTGAAGTCAGAACATCTGAACTGGAAAAGACAGGAGAACAGAAAGAGAAGAGAATGGAAAAATTGTAACAGGGTCTCAGGGAATTGAACAACAAGTGAAACACAAAAACATATGTATTATCTGTGTCCCAGGAGGAGAAGAGAATGGAAAAGGGGCAGAAAGAAAATTTGAGGAAATAATGAGTGAAAACTTCCATAACCTTATGGAAGTCATAAATATCAATATCTAAGAAGGACAACACACCCCCAAATAGAATAAACATGTAGAAACTACCTGGAGATACCTACTCTTCAGAATGACAAATATCAGAGATAAAGAGAAGATTGTGAAATTAGCAAGGGAAAAGAAAACATCACATACAAGGAAAAGTTGATAAGATTAAATGTTGATGTCTCATCAAAAATCACGGAGGAAAGAAGGAAGAGGTAGTATGTATTTAAGGTATTGAAAGAAAAAAACTGCCATCCAAGAATTCTGTGACTGACAAAGTTGTCCTTCAATAATGAAGAGGAGTTAAAAGTATTCAAAGACAAACAAAAACTGACAGAATATATTACCAAAAGACCAGAATTACAAAGATTCTAAAGGGAGTGTTGCAACCTGACAGGAAAAGCAAGGGAGAAAGACTTGTAGAAGAGTGTAGAAATGAAGGATGCTAGAAAGGGTAAAAAGATAAACTATAGTATGATATGACAGCAAAAAGCCAATGGTCAAAATGGATTAAGTAATACCTTTACATTCATAACATTGAATGTTAATGGCTTGAGTGCCCCAATCAAAAGACACAAAATGATAGAATGTATTAAAAAATATGATCGGAGTCGGGGACAAGATGATGTTGGTTTAAGTGGGCACTCACCATCTCTCTCACAAAAGATGGCTGATTGGGTTCAGGATACAGCCTGAATGAGCTGTTCTGGGAGCCCATGGAGCATGAACCTTTGGGGCATTGATCAGGAGGGAGTTGGACCTGGAGATAGATTGCTCAAGACAAAACCATGAGATTTTAGCCCCATGGAAATCATGGACAGCTAAACCCAACCTTCAGGACAAAGAGCCAGGGTGAGCCCCAACTCCTGCTAGACACCCAGCAAGAGGGAGCATTCTCCGAGAGTGAGAGGATTCTGGCAAGGGGCAGAGAGGGGTTGCCTTTCTGTGGGTTTGGTTGCCTGTACCCTGTAAGAGCTTTGGGGAACACATCAGCCGGGTCAAAGTGGCACCAGGCTGAGGGGAGAGGCGAATCTGCTGAGGAAGCCTGATTTACCTAACTGCCCTGGGATATAGAAGCTTGGACTGAGAGTGGGCGGAGTCAGCCAATTTAATAGTTCTGCACTGAGGACTATCAGAATTTCAACTGCCCTAAGGGAGTCAGGCAGTGGGAAGCACTTAATAAGTTTTCAAGAGCTTATTTAGGGTCTCTGGGAGGAGGGGGTGGTCAAGAAGACACTTGAAAAATCACTTCAATGCAGGGTACTCAGTCATTAGGGTCCCATTTGAATTTGAAAACAGAACTCAATCTGACCAGAAGAGGGGAGGGGAGATCTGCTCATACAGCCTGCTGAATCTTGCTGCCCTACAAGAGTAAAAACCGTCCAGGGGAAAGTGACTGAATAGCTTTCTGAAGAACTGGCTAACCCAGTTGGAGGGATAGCTCAGTGGAAGAATCTCTGCCTTGAATGTATGAGGTCCCTGGTTCAATTTCCGACTCCTCTAAGAGTGATGATCCACAGGGATATCTAACATCCAGCTGATACCTGTAGGACAGGGAAATCATAGACATTATTTTTGTACTAGCTCCTTTTGGGTCACTTATTTTTACAAAAAAAAAGGTTACTTAAAAAAAAATTTAACTTAGTTTACTCACTAAAACCCTCATCAAAACCTGCAGAGAGAAGCCTGCAGGGTAATTGATTGATTAACACAGGTGGCCTGAGAGGCTTCACAAGGGCCCAAGAAGGAGCACTGTTCTTCCTTAGCTTTGGTTGACTGTTTGCTTGTGTGTTTGTTTATTTGTTTTTTAATGTTGTTGTTGCTTTGTTTCTTGTTTTTCTTTCCTCTTTCCTCCTCCCCTACTTTTTTTTAAATTAGGTGCTGCAAGCTTGTTTCTTCTTTGCTGTGTTTCTACTTCTTTGATTTCCCATTTTCTGTGTATACCGATTTTGTCTACCAACCCTATCTCTTTTCCTTATTCATCTTTCTATCTTCTGCTTTCTGTTATGGTGCTTACATTTCACCATTTTTTATTTGTCTTCAACTTTACTGGTTTCAATTTCTATCTTGTCTATTCTGTTTTCTTTTTCCTTCTTATCTTTTTTCTTTCTGTCCTTTCATTTCTCTTTCTCTCTCTCCTTACCATTCTGGCCTTTTAAAATCATTCTATATATTTTTCTCTATGCCATTTCCCATTTCATTGTAGGTACTCCACTTTTTTATTCCTATTACTCTACACTGCTTACATGAGTTAAATATTCATTTTACTAAGTCTTATATGGCCTTTCTTCAAATTTTTATTATTATTTCTATTATCTTTTTTCTTTTCTTGCCATTTATGATATCTCAGGCCTTAAACTTTTTCTTTCAAGGGAATATATAAAACAGCAAGGAAATAGAACAAGCAGAACAAAGTGACAAAGAGAACACTTAACACACACACAAATCCAACAGCTAAACAAAATTCTAGAACAGAGAGAGTAGCTAAGGAACTAAATCAACCCATTAAGATAAATGATGACCAGAGTGCAACAAAAAATTACAAACCATACTAAGAAACAGGAAGACATGATCCAGTCCAATGAACAAACTAAAAACCAGGAAGAGATACAGAACATGGAAAAACTAACCAAACTGTCCAAACAAATATCATGGACCGACTTCATGAAGTGAAGGAAGAGATTAAGGATATTAAGAAGACACTGGGAGAACATACTGAAGAAATTATAAACATACGTAAAAAGATAATGGATATGATGGTGACGAATGGCACAAGCCAAGAAATCAAAAAGACACTGGAAGCATATAATAGCAGAATTGAACAGGCAGAAGAAAGAATTAGTGATGTGAAAGACAGTACATCTGAAATCAAACAGATAGTAGAACAGATAGATAAAAAGATAGAAAAAATCCAGCAGGAACTTAGGGATTTACACAACAACACAAAACACACAAACATACACATTGTAGTCATCCCAAAGGGAGAAGAGAAGGGAAAGGGGACAGAAGGAGTGTTGAAAGAAATAATGGCTGAACACTTCCCAAGCATATTGAGAGAGAGGGATGTACATGTCCAGGAAGCACAGTGCACCCCAAACAGTATAAAAACTAACAGGCATACTCCAAGACATATACTTGTCAAAATGACCAATGTGCAAGACAAAAAGAAAATACTCAAGGCAGCAAGAGAAAAGAGAACCATCACATACAAGGGAAACACAATAAGATTAAGTGCTGATTTCTCATCTGAAACCATGGAGGCAAGAAGACAGGGACATGACATAGTCAAGGTACTTAAAGAAAGAAGCTTCCATCCATGAAATCGCTATCCAGCAAAGCTGGCATTCAAAAATGATGGAGAGTTTAAAATATTCACAGATAAACAGAAATTAAGAGAGTATACCAATTAAAAACCTGTCTTTCAAGAAATACTAAAGGAAGTTCTACAGGTTGAAAGGGAAAAAAAGGAGAGCGAGAGTTGGAAGAGAGTGTATGAGCAACTAAAGAGACAAAAAGAGAAATAAAAACAATATATGACATACATAAATACAGAGAAAATAGGACTGATGTAAGAAATTGCTTGACAGTAATACCACTGAATGTTAATGGATTAAACTCACCAATCAAGAGACACAGATTGGCAGAATGGATAAGAAATTAAAACCTATCTATACATTGTCTATAAGAAACCCACCCTTGACACATGGATTCAAGGAGGCTGAAAGTGAATGGTTGTGAAACAATTTTACAAACAAACAACAACCAAAAAAGGGCAGGAGTAGCTATACTAATATTGGATAAAATAGACTTTAAATGCAAAACTATTGTAAGAGACAAAGATGGACACTATATGTTAGTAAAAGTGGTAATCATTCAAGAAGAAAAAACAATCATAAACATTTATGCACCTTATCAGGGCACCTCAAAATACATAAGGCAAACACTGGAAAGACTAAGTTGAGACCTAAATGCCACTGCAATTATAGTGGAGGACTTTAATACACAATTATCACCATTAAATAGAACAGCTCAACAGAGTATCAATAAAGAAACTAAGACTCTGAATAATGCATTAGAGGATCTGGAACTAATAGATATATACAGATCACTACACTCAAATACAGTGGGATATACATTCTTCTCGAGTGCACATGGATCATACTCCAAGATAGAATGCATGCTAGGCCACAGAACAACTCTCAATGAATTCAGAAAGATAAAGATTATACAAAGTTATTTCTCTGATAACAATGGAATGAAATTGGAAATTGGTAAGGGCCAGAGAATCAGATTGGGTGCAAATATGGAAGTTAAACAAGACACTCTTAAACAGCGGGTCAAGGAGAAAATCTCAAAAGAAATCAGTAACTACCTTGAAGCGAATGAAAAAGACAACACAACATATCAAAACCTATCAGATGCAGCCAAAGCTGTACTGAGAGGGAAATTCATGCCCACAAATGCATTTAAAGAAAGAAAGAAAGAAAGAAAGACCTAAAATTGAAGAACTAACTGCACACTTGGAGGAACTGGAAAAACAATAACAAACTAACCCTAAAAGAAGAAGAAAGAAGGAAATAACAAAGATTAGAGCAGAATTAAATGGAATAGAAAATAAGAAAGTACTAGAAAAAAAATAAACAAAGGCAAAAGCTAGTACTTTGAGGGGATCAATAAAATTGAAAAAACTTGGTGAGACTAATGAAGAAAAAAAGAGACAAAATGCAAATATAAAAAATTAGAAATGAGGAAGCGGATATCACCACTGACCCCACAGAAATAAAGAGTATCATAAGAGGACACTTTAAAAAATTATATGCCAACATGAATGATAATTTATAGGAAATGGACAAATTCCTAGAAATTCACAAGCAGCCTTCATTGACCAAAGAAGAAATTGATGAGTTTAAATTGACTTTAAAACATACTACAAAGCTACAGTTGTCAAAACTGCATGGTATTGGCACAAGGATCGACATACTGACCAATGGAACTGAATTGAGAGTTCTGATATTGATACTCCCATATACAGTCATCGAATATTTGACAAGACCACCAAACCCACTCAGTTGGGAGCAATGCCCTCTTCAACAAATGGTACTTGGAGAACTGGATTTCCATAATAAAGTAATTAGAGAAGAACACCATCTCACACCTTATAAAATATCAACTCAAGATGGATGTAAGATTTAAATATAAGAGCCAAAACCATAAAGACATTGGGAGGTAATGTAGAGAATCATCTACAGGACCTTGTAATAGGAAATGGTTTCATGAACTTCACACCCAAAGCATGAGCAGCAAAATAAAAATAGATAAATGGGATCTCCTCAAAATTAAAAACTTCTGCACCTCAAAGGCCATTATCAAGAATATAAAAAGGCAGCCTATCCAATGGGAGAAAATGTTTGCCTGCCATATATCTGATAGGAGCCTAATATCCTGTATATATAAAGAAATCTTACACCTCAAAAACAAAAAGACAAACAACCTATTTAAAAATGGGCAAGCGACCTGAAAAGACACTTCTCTGAGAAGAAATACAAATGTCTGAAAAGCACATGAAAAGTTGCTAGACATCACTAGTTATTAGGGAAATGCAAATCAAAACTACAATGAGATACCATCTTACTACCATTAAAATGGTGGCTTTTAAGAAAACAGCAGACTAGAAGTGTTGGAGAGGATGTGGATGAATGAGAACCCTCATGCACTCCTGGTGGGAGGATGGAATGGTCCAGCCACTGTGGAGGACAGTTTGGCAGTTCCTCAAAAACTAACTATAGAACTTCCATATGATCCAGCTATTCCACTGCTGGGTATATACCCTGAAGAATTGAAAGCAAAGACACAAACAGATTTATGCACACCAATGTTCATAGCGGCATTGTTCACTATTGCCAAAAGTTGGAATCAACCCAGGTACCCATCAACAGATGAATGGATAAACAAAATGTGGTAATACATACAATGGAATATTACTCAACTGTAAGAAGGAATAAATTGCTAACACACGGGATAACATGGATGAATCTTGAAGACCTTATGGTGAGTGAAGGAAGCCAGACATTGAAGGATGAACAGTACATGACCTCACTGATATGAATTAAGGAAATTGAGCAGTCTCAGAGAACTATTGTCTGTAAGGTAAGTTTACAAGAAATAGAGAAGAAAAGGTTCTGAGCCATCACCCATATAGATGTAATCTATAGTAAAGTGATAGAGTGTAGTTGTGTATTGAAGGGATGGGACAGGAGGGTAGTGATATAATTGGGTTGGGTCGTGCAGGGTTGACAGGTGTGTAGATTGGGAAAGGTGAGTAATAAGCTTCAGGATACTGGGGAGAAGGTTGGGAGAGGGACCAGGTGAACACTGGGGATTTGTGGGTATGAGGTTGAAAGTACAGAGGTGGGGATCTTCTTACAGGAAAATGACAAGAAAGGGTCACTGGTTTATGGCGTTGGTTGGCGGGGGCGCATTTGGGACAGGGCACAATTGGAGCAGGCTTCTAGGGAGTGTGTGAGTGTTCATTCTGTCATAATGTGTTGTATCATTCGGTGGAGATCCACATAATGAGTGGGAAGGAGCTGGACTCCCATCTTTAGTAGAACTGATTTGTTCAGAAATAGATAGGCAAGAGTCTGCCAAGATTAAGTGCTGTTCCTAATAGGGGAGGACAAACCAGTGTGTCAAGACCTCTTGTTGCATGTAACTATGAATCTTGTCATCCAAAGTATCAAGCTAGGGGTTGGTTGTGAGCCTCGGGGGGATGGGGTGGGAGGAATGGAATAGATCAAACTGGGGGTATTTATTGGTCAATAGAAATGTTCTTCATTACCATACAGTGATGGACACAGGACATGGTAAATATCATCAAAATTTATAAAAGTGTACGGTCTAAAATGTAAACCATAGTATAAACCATTAACAATATTTAGTAGCTCTGTTTCACTATTTGTATATCAGTTATAACAATGCTACCATCTGCATAGAAAAAGGTATTAATATGGGTGGAGGATAGGGGGAAGATGTTGGGCATATGAGAGTCTCTTGTATTCTCTGTGTGACTTTGCTGTGATCCAAAACTTCTTTGAAAACAAAATGAAAAACAGTGAGACACTGGGGAATGAGAGGGGGAAGGAGCCATGGTAAAGACTGGACACCAGATATTTCAGTGATGAAAGGCAAAAGGTCAAAAACATATTTTTTATATTTTTTATTTTTTTAAAATCCCAATCTTTTAATTTAATTTAATTTTTTGTTTTTTTTTTAATTTTTATGTATTTTATCTCTTACAGTTAAACTTATCATTATTATTTCATTTTCCTATTAATTTTATTCAGCTATCTTTTATTTTATTCAGCTTCATCTTTGGATCACAGAAGGGTTACAACTGGGGTGGGGGAGGATAGTAAGTTTGGGGTGTCAAGAATGGGGGATGCATGGGAAGAAGTTCACCTAAGCATAAATATAAGGTATAGAAAAATGTTCAAATGTTCACAGGGCATTGTCACAGTGGGTGGAGAATAAATCAATAAATGAGAGAATACTGAATTCCCATCCTGGAGAGCTCTGCCACATTCTCTAAGGGAGCAGCAACAGTCCCCCAAGTGTAGGGGCAGTGACTGGCAAAGGAGTATGATCCATTGATGGATGGACCCTTGATATTGATGACTAGCCTTATGTGTCTTTGAAACTTAGCCTATTTTTATGGGATGCCTAAGGGTTGCCTCCTGAGAGCCTCCTTGTTGCTCAAATGTGGCCACTCTCTAAGACAAACTCAGCATATGAATGCATGACTTTGCCTCCAGTGTGGGAATAGACTCCCAGGGATGAGCCTCCCTGGCACTGAGGGATTCCTACCAAATGACAACTGGCAAAGCAACTGGAGAAAACCTTGAATAAAAGAGGGAAAATGTAAAGACAAATATGGCTAAGAGACCTCAAGATGAGTTTGGAGGTCATTCCACAGGTAACGCTTATGCACATCTCAGTAGGATCTCATAGAATTCCAAAATGGGTATTACTTCAAATAGTGGGGCTCCTGAGGTCTCTGAAGACACCCAGATTCCATGGTCAGGGCAGATGGCTCTGGAGTTTGGTGCTTTGTCATTCAGCCCTGTATTAGTCAGGGTTCTCTCAGGAAACAGAATCAACAGGAGACATCTGTCAATAATATGAGATTTTTAATCTTTTAAAAAGATTAAAAAAGGTCTCTCACGTGACCGTGGGGATGCACAAGTCCAGTTTCCGCAGGCAGGCTGCAAACTAGCCATCCAATGAAAGTCTGATGAAAGGTCCTTGATGAGTTTCTGGGAGAAGTTGGCTGTCCAACGACGAGCTGGGAAATTCTCTCTGAATGTTGAAATCACTTCCCTTTTAAGGCATTCAACTGATTGGATAAAAGCATCACCCATTGATGATGCAATCTCCTTGATTGATGCAGATGTAATCAGCCATCCATGCAGTAAATTCACTGGTGATCAAAGCCTATAAATGCTCTTGCATTACAATTAGCCCAGTGCTTTCTGGACTAAACACCTGGACACAATTACCTAGCCAAGTTGACACATTAGCCTAACCATCACAGGCCCCTAATTTGGAGTTTATGCTCCTGAGAGGGAAAGAGTTGAACTCAACTATGTCTTCCCTGCACATTGCTCATCTGTTCCCTCTATTCAAACCTATACTTGGTGCTGGTGTTTGTAGGTGTACATCCAGAGACTTGAGTCTTTGGGCAGTCCATGTGCCAGCTTGGCCCAGAACCTCAGTGGAACAGCAGCTCCTACTCTACAGCTCATTGGACTCACCGAGGACAACTGGTGGAGAGATGATGAAAAACGGGCATCCCAGGGAATGGAGAAAGTCTGCAGCTGCACCAGGATAATCCCATCCTTCTTCCCCATGGGATATAAACCCCCTCTCAATTGGAGGTGGAAGGGACATAACCATCCCAGACCCCTCAGGATGGGGGGAAGAGCTATGGACTAGTGTGGACTTACTTGTATTCTACTACAGACATATTGTGATTCAAGCAATGGAAGAAATTACATTTATGTGGAGCCAGTGGCCACTGGAGGCTCTGGGGGAATGGAGAGGGAAAAGCAGTTGTAATACAGGGGTTTTTCAGGACTTGGGAATTCTCCTGAGTGACAATGCAATGACAGATATAGGCAGTTTTATATGATCATATAATATGCAGAACTGTGTGGGAGAGAGAGTGGTCTACAATGTGAACTATGGTCCATACTTAGTGGCAAAGCCCCAGGATGTTGATCAATTTCCATTAATGTGCCACACTAATGAAAGATGTTTATGTGGGGGTTTGTGGGAGGTGTGGGAGGTGGGGAATAGGGGAAAACCATATATTTTTTTTAACATTTATGAAATCTAAGTATCCCTTTAAAAAATAAAATAAAATATAACCCATCTATGTGTTGTCTGCAAGAGACACCTCAGACATAAGGACCTAACCAGGTTAAAAGTGAAGGGTTGGAAAAAGATATTCCATGCCAAGTGTAAACAAAAAAGAGCTGGAGTAGTGATACTAATATTGGACAAAATAGATTTTAAATGAAAACTGTTACAAGGAATGAAGAAGGTCATCATATATTAATAAAAGAAGCAACTCACCAAAAAGTAATATCTATGCTAAATATTTTGGCACCTAACCTGAGTGCCCCAAGATACATGAGAACAAAAAAACAATAGAGAGAATCAACAAAACAAAAATTGGTTCTTTGGGAAGATCAACAAAATCAACCATCCCTTAGCTAGACTGAGAAAAAAAAAAAGAGAGTAGACAAAAATAAATAAAATAAAAAATGAGAGGGGGGCATGCAAAGCAAATGGACACAGAGAGCACAAAGCAGCAAGGGGAGGGAGGGGGGATAAACAAACAAATAAATAAAAATAAATCTTTTTTTAAAAAAAAGAAGACACTGAGAGAACATACTGAAGAAATTGTAAACACACATAAAAAGATAATGGATATGATGGTGATCAATGGCACAATCCAAGAAATCTAAAAGATGCTGGATTCACATAACAACAGATATGAACAAGCAGAAGAAAGAATTAGTGATGTGGAAGACAATACATCTGAAATCAAATAGATAGTAGAACAGATATATAAAAAGATAGGAAAAAATCCAGAAGGGACTCAGGGATTTAAACGACAACACAAAATGCACACACATACACATTATAGGCATCCCAGAAGTAGAAGAGAAGGGAAAGGGAAAAGAAGGAGTGTTGAAGGAAATAATGGCTGAAAACTTCCCAACCCTATCGAGATAGATGGATGTACATGTCCAGGAAGCACAGCACACCCCAAACACTATAAATCCCAATAGGCCAACTTCAAGAAATATACTTGTCAAAATGTCCAATGCTCAAGACAAAGAGAAAATATTCAAGGCAGCAAGAGAAAAGAGGATCATCACATACAAGGGAAGCTAATAAGATTAAGTGCTGATTTCACATCTGAAACCATGGAGGCAAGAAGACAGTGGTATGACATAGTCAAAGTACTGAAAGAAAAAACTTCCAGCCATGAAACCTCTGTCCAGCAAAGCTGGCACAGAACAACTCTCAATTAATTCAGAAAGATTGAGATTATACAAAGTAATTTCTCTGACCACAATGGAATGAAATTGGAAATCACTAAGGGCCAGAGAACCAGACTAGGCACAAAGACATGGAAGTTAAATGACACACTCTTAGACAAACAGTGGGTCAAGGAGGAAATCTCAAAGGAAATCAGTAACTACTTTGAAACGAATGAAAATGACAACACAGCATATTAAAACCATATCAAAACTGTACTGAGAGGGAAATTCATATCCATAACTGCATACCTGGAGGAATGGGAAAAACAACAACAAATTAAACCTACGGGAAGTAAAAAGAAGGAAATAACAAAAATTAGAGCAAAACTAAATGAAATAGAGAATAAGAAAGCACTAGAAAAAATAAACAAAACCAAAAGATGGTTCTTTGAGAAGATCAATAAAATTGACAAACCCTTAGCCAGACTAACAAAGAAAAAGAGAGAACAGATGCAAATACACAAAATAAGGAATGAGGAAGGGGATATCACTACTGACTCCACAGAAATAAAGAGTATCATAAGAGGATACTTTGAAAAATTATATGCCAAAAAATGATAATTTAGAGGAATGGACAAATTCCTAGAAAATTCACAAGCAGTCTACATTGACAAAAGAAGAATTTCATGAACTCAACAGTCCAATTACAAGTAAAGAGATAGACTCAGTTATCAAAAACCTCCCAACTAAGAAGAGCCTAGGACCAGATGGCTTCCGAGCTGAATTCTGCCAAACATTAAGGAAAGAGCTAACATGAATCCTACATAAGCTCTTCCAAAAATAGAAATAGAAGGAATATTGCCTAACTCATTCTATGATACCAACATTACCCTAATACCAAAGCCAAACAAAGATACCACAAGAAAGGAAAATTACAGACCAATTTCTCTAATGATCATAGATGCTAAAATCCTCAACAAAATACTTGCTAATCACATTTAACAACATATCAAAAGAATTATACACCATGACCAAGTGGGTTTCATCACGGGTATGCAAGGATGGTTCAATATAAGAAAATAAATCAATGTAACACCACATAAACAGATTGAAAGAAAAAAATCACATGATCATCTCAATAGATGCAGAGACAGCATTTGACAAAATACAGCACTCTTTTCTGAAAAAAACACTGCAAAAGATAGGAATAGAAGGAAACTTTCTGAATATGATAAAGGGTTTATGTAAAAAAAAAAAAAAAACAAAGCTAACATCATCTTCAATTGTGAAATCCTAAAAACCTTCCCTCGGAGATTGGGAACAAAATAAGGATGCCCATTATCACCACTCCTAGTTAACATTGTCTTAGAAGTACTTGCTTGAGCACGGAGGCAAGAAAAAGATATGAAAGTCAACCAAATTGGAAAAGAAGAAGTAAAAATTTCATTATTGTCAGATGACAAGATCCTATATGTAGAAAGCCCTAAGAAATCTCCAACAAAGCTTCTAGAACTTATCAGGGAGTTCAGTAATGTTACAGGCTATAAGATCAATGCTTAAAATCAGTACCATTTCTGTACACCAATAATGAGCAATCTGAAGAGGAAATAAAAAAAACTACCATTTACAATAGTAACTAAAAGAATCAAATACCTAGGAATAGATTTAACTAAAGATGTAAAGGACTTATATACAGAAAACTACACAACACTGTTAAAGTAAATCACAGAAGACTTAAATAAATGGAAGAATATTCCCTGTTCACGGATAGGAAGACTAAGCATCATCAAGATTTCTATCCTACCCAAACTAATGTATAGATTTAATGCAATCCCAATAAAAATCAACACTATTTTTTAAGGAACTGGAAAAACTAACTAGAAAATATATTTGGAAAGGTAAGAGACCCCAAATCGCCAAAGACATATTGAAAAAGAGAAATTAAATCGGAATTATCACACTATCGGACTTTAAAATATACTACAAAGCTACAGTGTTCAAAACTGCATGTATTGGCACAAGGATAGATATACTGACCAATAGAACCAAATTGAGAGTTCTGATATAGATCCTCGCATATACAGTCATCTGATATTCAACAAGGTCACCAAGCCCACTCATTTGGGAGAGAATGGTCTCTTTAAAAAATGGTGTTTGGAGAGCTAGATATCCATAACCAAAAGAATGAGAGAGAAACACCATCTCACAAGATGGAACAAAGATCTAAATATAAGAGCCAAAACCATAAAGACCTTGGAAGATAATGTAGGGAAGCACCTACAGGACCCTGTAATAGGAAATGGTTTCATGAATTTCACACCCAACACATGAGCAGCAAAAGAAAAAATAGATAAATGAGATCTCCTCAAAATTAAAAACTTTTGCACTTCAAAGGATGTTATTAAGAAAATAAAAAGGCAGCCTACTCAATGGGAGAAAATATTTTGTAACCATATATCTGATATTATGCCTAATATCCTGCATAGGTAAAAAATTCTACATCTTGACAAAAAAAAAAAGACAAACAACCCATTTAAAAAATGGGCAAGTGACCTGAAAAGACAATTCTCCAAGGAAGAAATAAAAATGGCTAAAAAGCACATGAAAAAATGCTTGACTTTGCTAGCTGTTAGGGAAATGCAAAACAAAACAAAATGAGATACCATATTACACCCATTAGAATGGTGACTATTAAAAAAACAGCAAGCTGTCCTCCACAGTGGCTGGACCATTCATCGCCTGCTGGTGGGATTGTGGAATGGTCTAGCCACTGTGGAAGACAGTTTGGCAGTTTCTCAGAAAACTAACAATAGATCTTCCATATGATCCAGTGATTCCACTGCCGGGTATATACCCAGAAGATTGAAAGCAAAGACACGAGCAGTTATATGCACACCAATGTTCGTAGTGGCATTGTTCTCTATTGCCAAAAGTTGGAATCAACCCCAGTGCCCATCAAGAGATGAGTGGAAAAACAAAATGTGGTACATACATACAATGGAATATTACTCAACTGTAAGAAGGAATAAAGTGCTAACACACAAGACATGCATTTCTTTTAAGAAACCATTTCAAAAGTAAGTGAGTGCTGTCTAGTCTGCTTATGGAATATGAACTGCATCAGAGAATATTTATTCTTGCTGTACAAGGTCTGTGATATTGAGGAGGATTCCTTTTTAAAAGTGTATTCTTGAATATCTGATTCTGTGGAGTCTACTAATGCACTGATTTTTTATGTTTGTACACCAACATGGTCGAATTGTTAAGCATAAAATTAAATTCATTGATCAATTTGTAACCATTTTTCATGCACAAACATCTACTCAACATTAGACAATTTTGTTTTATATGTATGTGTTTGTACATAAATGCATATTAATTTGTATTTGAAAAAATAAAGGGTTTGTTTCTAAAATGAAAAAAAAAAAAAAACTATGATGGAAATAAAACATACAAAACCCAAAGTTGTTGTGACAATTAAGACTCCAATCTCAGCTAGGTACTTCTCTGAGCAGGAGAGTTTGAGTAATGTGGGGATCTCACAGGAGAACTCATGGACAAAATTTGACCTATAAAATGGTAATGAGAAAATCACAGCTGTGTTCAATAACCCAGAGACAACCCCACTTAACCATGAAGCAGTCACCATATGTCACAGGACCTTCTTTTCATGATGATCTGATAATGTAGGGGACAGCAAATTGCAACATATCAGCCATAGGACATCACTGTCAGCAAGGCCAGCTCTGCACAATCAAACAAACCTGCACTACACACCCCAGGAAAGATATTGAAGAATTTTGGGTTAGAGAATGAAAGATGGCCTTGGGAACTGAGACAAGATAAAACAAAGATCTAACAATGATAGAATCCTCAGTAGGAAGTACCTGGGGCTGTGGAGGCTGTGGTCCAACGTGGTAAGTATAACAATGATAAGGCTGCCAACAAGAGCTGCCAGGTAGATCAGAATGAACAGCACAGCATGGA
This sequence comes from Tolypeutes matacus, assembly GCA_026826555.1. Taxonomy (NCBI): domain Eukaryota; kingdom Metazoa; phylum Chordata; class Mammalia; order Cingulata; family Chlamyphoridae; genus Tolypeutes; species Tolypeutes matacus. The sequence goes on along the minus strand of JAKSZT010054155.1, from coordinate 293,878 downwards.
GGGCTTGCTCCTCCCAGGTATCTGAAAAGCCCATGAGGATGAATTCAATCACAGACTTGGTGAGACTGACCATAGCGCTACTCTCATGGGCTGAGCAAAAGAAAAGATATTATGAGATTCTTTGTATATGCCTAAATATTGTATAACCCTATAGTTTGAAATTTACTTATTAATTTCTATTGAATTTCACAATTTGAAAATGCAGTATGGACAAAAATAGATCTCTCAGTTTTCCGATTTTAGTTATCATGTTTTTAAACTGACAAGAGTTTGAAATAAATTGGGGTTATAATCTTCACCTTGACAAAATAAGATTTTCAAAATTGGTGAAGGTCTATGTGTTAAATCATCTGAACCACAGATGCAGAAAATTATTTGAGTTACTAATTTCTCAATTCTCATAAGTATGTTATATAACTAGTACTGTATTAGATACATAGGAAATTATTTCATAACATACAATGGTGGTGTTTTGAGACAAGGACTTAATTCTCTCTCTGAAACTAGTAGGGAAGGCAGATAATCTGGATCATTTTGACAAGGAGATGTACCCTCTCAGTGTTGTTAAATGCATACAATCCACAGAACTACAAAAAAGTTATTTTTATGTAATAATATTCAATCCAGAGACAGTCCCCAAGAAAGGGATCTTTGCACCATTACTTACAGATCTATTAGATTCTAAAGAGTTATTTCCATTCACATATATGCTGAGAAAACATTTACTCATTTACATTCTACTGATAAATTTTCTGGATTATATTAAAGTTAAAGTTTTCTGCTCAAATAAACATGATAAATACAAGACTGGAAAAATTAATAAATTTTTTCTATAGGTCTACCTGAAGTTTAAATATTGTAATTTGTACTTTATCTAAATGAGGGGATGATATGCATTTTGATGATCTCTGTGGGAAATCATAAAAACGAAATAGCAGTCATTAGTAATAATATTTTGATGATGCTCTTGCATATTTTATAATAGATGTTTCATAACAATACAAGGTGTTGGTGGAGAGGTGATATATGAGACACACGTATGATGAAAAGCATGTTTATTTAATAAGTTCACAACTTTTACTATATACTTATTGTTTTTGTATGTTCATATATGAATGATATACGTCAATAAAATTATATTTAAAAAAATACACAGTGCCTTAAGGTTAAATTGTCTGGGTTTAATTTTTTTCTCTAACACTTAAATGGGTGAGCTGTAAAAGATAATTTAGCATTCCCACACTACATCATTATCTGAAAAGGTGGGCTGCAAGTCCTTTGTAATACCCATTCTGTTCTAAGCACTTTAATTACATCAACTCAATTAATATTTAAATCTCTTCTAAGAAGCTGGTACAAGTATTATGTCAATTTTACAGGGGAAGAAGATATTGTACAGATAAGTTATTTAATTTGCCCAGTATCAGAGAATAAGTGAAAGATGAAGACAAAGTGTGAATCCCTACATACTGTTCTAAAGTCAGAATAGTCGCACACTGTTAAGTCATGAATAGAGCTATGATCTAAGACAGAGGTACTTAAACTTTTTTTGTTCCATGGACCCCTTTGCCAGTTAGGTTACAACCATGGACCCCTACTAATTCCACACTATACTGTGTATTATTTAATCACACATTATTTAAACAGACACTATGGGAAAAGGTGTCACTACCGAGTCTGAATCCATCTATGAGTGTCTCCACTATGCCTCAGCTACCCCTTCTCAATGAAGAAAAGGAAAAGCTGTACATGTAATCAACCCTGCAGGCATAGTTTAAGAAAGGAGAATTAATTTGATCTTTTATTTATTTATTTATATTTATTTATTTTTAAAGATACTTAAATTACATATATTACATAAAACATATACGGGATTCCATTATGCCCTACTCCCCACATCTTCCACATTTTCCCACATTAAAAACTTCCTTCATTAGTGTGGTACATTCATTGCAATTGGTGAACACATATTGGAGCATTGCCACTAAGCACGGATTATATTTTAAATTGTAGTTTAACCTCTCTCACACACAATTCTGTAGGTTATGGCAGGATACATAATTGCTTGTCCCTGTCATTGCAATGTCATTCAGGAAAATTCCATGTCCCAAAAATGCCCCCATGTTACACCTGTTTTTCTCCCTCCCTGCCCTCAGAACCTCCAGTGGTCACTGCCTCCACATTAATGATATAATTTATTCCATTTCTAGAACACAGTAAGTCTAAAGTAGAATACCAGTAAGTCTACTTTAGTCCATAGTTCATTCCTTAATCCTGAGGATTCTGGGATGGTGATGCCCACTCCAACTCTAATAGAGAGGGGGCTTTGATCCATATGGCTGATGGATGGACTTACTTGTAGTTGTAAACTCCCTCAAATCCTTGATATGTGGTTGTCCATCATCTCCTCTCTGTCAATTGTCCTGGGTGAGTCCAATGAACTGGAGAGTAGGTGTTTCAAACCTGTTGATATTCAGGGCCCAGGTGGCACATGGACAGCCCCAAGAATAAAGTCTCTTGGACATAAACCTCCTACCAACTCTAGTACTAATTATAAGTTCAAATAGAGGGAACAGTAGAGCCATGTGTAGGGAAATCACAACTGAGTCCAACTCTGCCACACTGGGGAGCATAAACTCCAAAGTATGACCCCTGGCAAGGCACCAAACTCCTGAGATATCTACCAAGAACTATAGTGTCTAGATGTCTCCAGAGCCCTCTGGAGCACCATTAACTGGGGTAGTATCTACTTTGGCTGACAATGAGATCCTGCTGAAACATGCACATTCATAATCTCTGGAAAGACCTTTCAACACACTTTGAAGTCTCTTAGCCATATAAACTCATCTGTCTTTATATTTTCCCCATTTTATTTGAGATCTTTTTCCAGTTGCATTGCTAGTTGATGCTTGGTAGTGATCCCTTAGTGCCTGGGAGGATCATCCCCAGGAGTCATATCTCATGCTGGGGGGAAAGTAATGTATTTATATGCTGAGTTTGGCTTAGAGAGAGGCCACATTTGATCAACAAGGAGGCTTTCAGGAGTTAACTCAGGCACTCTATAATATTAAGCTAAGTTTCAATTTCAAGAGTGAAGGTTCAAAAGCACAGTCATCATTATCAAAGGCCCATCAGAGGACCATCCTCGTTCACTAGACATTGCCCTGTATTTGGGGGATTATTGCTGTTCCATTAGAGAATGTGGTAGAGCTACCCAGGGTGGAAATTCAATATTCTTTGGTTATTATGTGAATCTCCACCCACTGTGACAATGGCCCATAAACATTCGAGCACATTTATTTTTCTTATATGTATGCCCTGGTGCACTTCCTCCAATGTATCCCCCATCACTTATACCCTGCACCAATGATCATCCCCTGCCACAGCAGTAACCCTTCTGTTATGCATAACCTCTTCAAAAATGAAGGCAATAAAACAACCAAATACAAGTAATAAGAAAATGAAATGATAATGATAGTTCTAAAAATAAGAAATTAAATACAAAAAATAAAAGTGAAAAATTTGAGATATTAAAAATAATGAAAAAATATTTTAATCTTTTTTGACATTTTGCCTTTCTTCACTCTAAGATCTGTTGTAAGTACAGTGACCTTTTATTTCATTTATTCCCCTTCATTTTATCTTCAAAGAAGTTTTAGGTTACAGAATAGTCACATACAGAATTTAGGGGACTCCCATATACCCAACATCCTCCCCCTTCCCCCCTTCCCTTATTAATAATATTTTATATGTGGATGGTACATTTGTTACAACTGATGTACAAATATTGAAGCATAGCTACTAACCATGGTTAATGGTTTACATTATGGTTTACATTTTGGCACACTTACAATTTTTGATGAAATTTAACATGGCTTGTATCCATCATTGTAAGATCATGCAGAACACTTCCATCATCCCCAAAATGCCCCCTGTTCCATCTATTCTATGCCTCCCTCCCCGTCCCCTTGGGACCCATGGCAACCACCAGGCTTTACTCTTTGAAGGACAAGATCCATAGTTACTTGTAACAACACTGAGGACCTGACACATTTGTCTTTGCTCCTCTATTTGGCACCACCCACACTCTCAAAAGAATTCCACTCCTCTATTTCATAACATAGCAGGCCTTCCCAGGATAGGAGTCAACTACTTGCCACTGATTATGGGGTAATCCACCCACTGATATAACACACTATGACAAGATGAACACTCACACACTCCCTAGAAACCTGACTCAGGTGAGCACTGTCCCAAATACTACCCAATCCAACTCCCTAAAACAATAACCCTCCTTTGCCATATTGCCAAAAGAGCACTCCCAACATTGTAGCTTGAACCAGATACACGCCAATTCTCAGTGCTCACCTGCTCCACCCAGTTCCAAGGACAGTCCGATTCACCCTCCCCACCCTAACCTCCTTACAAGCCTGCACCACCCCACCAAATAGTATCATTGCACCTCTGTCATGCCCCTCCATTGCACAGCTACACACTTCCAACTTATCATAGATTTTGCCCATATGGATGTTGGCTCACCACCTTCTTCTTTTCTATTTCCTGTAACCTATCTTTCAGACACTTGCTCTGTGAGTCTGGTCAATTTGTTTAATTCATATAGGTGAGGTCATGTAATATTTGTCCTTCAGTGCCTGGCTTGCTTCTTTCAACATTAGGTCCTCAAGATTCATTCATGTTGTCCCGTGCATTAATAATTTATTCCTTCTTACAGCTGAGTAATATTCCATTTTATGTACATACCACAATTTGTTTATCTATTTATCTGTTGAGGGTATTTGGGTTGATCCCAACTTTTGGCAATAGTGAATAATGCCACTATGAACATTGGTGTGCACATATCTGTTTGTGTCTTTGCTTTCAATTCTTCTGGGTATATATCCAGCAGTGGAAATGCTGGATCATATAGCAGTTCTATGGTTATTTTTCTAAGGAACCTCCAAACTGTCCTCCACAATGGCTGCACTGTTTTACATTCCCACCAGCAGTAAATGAGGGTTCCCATTCCTCCGCATCATCTTCAACACTTGTAGTCCCGTGTTTTTTTTTTTAATAGCTGCCAGTCTAATGGGTTTAAGATGATATCTCATTTAGTTTTGATTTGCATTCCCATAATATCTAGTGATGTTGAACATCTTTTCATGTGCTTATGCCATTTGTATTTCTTCTTTGAAGAAGTGTCTATTCACACCACTTGCCCATTTTTTAAATGTATGTTTGTCTTTATATTTTTGAACTGTGGGTTTCTTTATATATGCTGAATATTAAGCTCTGATCAGATATATAGTTACTAAATCTTTTCTCTCATTGAGTAAGCTGCGTTTTCACTTTCTTTTTTTTCGTACGTTTAATAATTGAAAATATAAACAATTAAAAACTAAAAAGTAAACAAAGATGAATAAGTATATACATTTCTCAATTAAATGTAATGGATACATATAAAATTTTTTTGCATCAAAAAATATGTTACACAAATTTTAACTTTCTTGAAAAAGTCCTTTAAGTTGCAAAAGGCTTTAATTTTGAGGAGATCCTGTTTATCTATTTTTTCTTTCATTGTTCATGCTTTAGGTGTGAAGTTATTGAAACCACATTCCTAATACTAGATCCTGTAGATGCTTACCTACATTTTCTTCCAAGGTCTCTATGGTCTTGGCTCTAATACTTAGATTTTTGTTCCATCTTGAGTTAATTTTTGTGTAAGGTGTGAGACGGTGTTCCTCTCACATTCTTTTGGATATAGATATCCAGTTCTCCAAGCACCATTTGTTGAAGAGGGCATTCCCTCTCAGTTGAATGGGCTTGGTGGTCTTGACAAATATCAGGTGACTGTGAATGCAAGGATTTTTATCAGAACTCTCAATTCAGTTCCATTGGTCAGTATGTGCATGCTTATGCCAATACCATGCAATATTGACCACTGTAGGTTTGAAGTATGTTTTAAAGTCAGGTAGTGTGATTCCTCCAATTTCATTTTTCTTTTTCAATATGTATTTTGCTATTCATGGCCCCTTGCCCTTCCAAATATTTTCATGGTTAGTTTTTCCAATTCGGTAAACAATACTGTAGTGATTTTTATTGGGATTGCATTAAATCTGTAGTTCAATTTGGGTAGGATAGACATCTTAATGATGTTTAGTATTCCTATCCATGAACAGGAAATATTCTTGTATTTAAGTCTTCTATGATTT
>JAKSZT010054155.1:85376-129401 GCA_026826555.1 Tolypeutes matacus | reverse complement strand
CCAGAAATTTTCTGAAGAGGAAAAGGAATAAGGGAGAACTTGCCATACCGGATGCTGAATGTGTTAAGAATCAACAGTGTATGGAGGAAACAAAATGGTGATGGCCATCATAATCCCAAGAATCTCAAATCAATGAGACTGATCCTATCCTATCACTAGTCCTAATTTTCAGATCTTTAGCATCTCCTGTGCCCAGGCCCTGAGCACTTAAAAATCACAGGATGTATACCAAGCTAGGTGTCACCCAGTGAGAGAAGCCTGCACAGGGAGCTGTGAGCCAGCTAGTAGGGGTCCTGCCTGTCAGGGGCCAGTGGGTGGTTACTGTGCAGTAGGGTGGAGTGAGCATGGGGTGGGGGCAGGAAGCAGGCAGCCCCCACTGGAGGAGTAGGGGCACCCCTGCTGGGACACCCAGGCCTCAGCACATGCTTGCTCTGTCCCATCCCATCTTTTCTCTGAGCTCTGATCCTTCTTTTTATTTATTATTTATTTATTTATTTATTTATTTATTTTTAATTTTAATTTTAATTTTTTATTGTGGGTAAAAACCAAATTTTTCACAAGACATACCAATATTTGTAAAATGATATATAAATATATATGCATATATGTGCATTTGCTTACATAAATGTTACTTTATATATATATATATATATAAAGATGCTTAGATTACCTAGATATTACACAGAAATTACAGGGATTCACATGTTCCCCACCTCCCACACCTCCCACAAAATCCCACATAAACATCCTTCATCAATGTGGCACATCACCTGTAATGGATATATACATCCTGGGGCCTTGCCACCAAGCATAGACCACAGTTCACATCACAGACCACACTCTCTCCCACGCAGTTCTGCATGGTATATGCTGATATAAAATGGCCTACATCTGTTGCCACTCAGGACAACCCCCAAGTCCCAAAAAAGCCCCTGTTTTTCAACTGCCCTTCCCCTCCCTACCCCAAAAGCATCCAGTGGCCACCGGCTCCACCTCACTGTTATAATTTCTTCCATTGCTTGAATCACAATATGTCTACAACAGAATACCATTAAGTCACTCTAGTCCATAGCTCTTCCCCTAGTCCTGAGGGGACTGGGATAGTGATGTCCACTCCACCTCCAAGTGAGAGTGGACTTATATCCCATGGATATGGCAGCTGCAGGCCCTCTCCATTCCCTGGGATGGTCATTGCCATCATTTTCTCCTTGCCAGGTGACTTGGATGAGTCCACTGAGCTATAGGGTAGGAGTTGCAGCTCCACTGAGATTCCAGGCACAGCTGGCACATAGGTAGGCCAGAGGCTCCAGTCTCTGGAAGTACACCTAAAAACTCCAGCATCGCCTATAGGTTTGAATAGACTGTTGGACCATGTGCAGGGAGGACTTATTTGAGTCCAACTCTGTCATTCTCAGGAGCACAGATTCCAAAGTAGAGCCCACTAATAAGGCATCAATCTCTGGGGCTATCCCCCTTTATATAGGACCTAGGTGTCTCCAGAGCCCTCAGGAGCCCCTCTGTGTGGGGTGATAAACACTTCACTGTTATATGAGATTCTACTGAGGTGTGCATAAGCGTTACCTCTGGGATGACCTCCCGACATTTTTTGAAGTCTCTTAGCCACATGAACTCATTTCTCTTTACCTTTTCCCCTTTTATTCAAGGTCTTGTTCCATTTGTGTTGCCAGTTGGCACTTGTTATTAATCCCTCATTGCCAGGGAGGCTCATCCCCAGGAGTCATGTCCCACATTGGGGGGAAGTTAAAGCATTCATATGCTGAGTTTGGCTTAGATAGAGGCCACATTTGAGCAACAAGGAGACTCTCAGGAGGCAACCCTTAGGCACCCCATAACAGTAGGCTAAGTTTCAATTACAAGAGCAAAGACTCATAAGGCTAGTCATCAATAACAAGAACCCATCAGTGGGCCATCCTCTTTTGCCAGACACTGCCCCTGCACTCAGGGGACAGTTGCTGCTCCCTTGGAGAATGTGGCAGGGATCTCTAAGCTGGGAATTAAGATTACCTCATTTATTGAGTGATTGTCTAACCACCATGAACATGCCCCACCCCTTGATCATTTGAACAATTTTATATATCTTTCACATGTATTCAGATGAACTTACTCCCATGAATCCTCCATCCCAGACACCCCCAACAATGCTCCTCTGCAGTCCCCATTGTAACCCTTCTGAGATCTAAACCTTCCTTGAACACGAAGTCCATATAATAACCAAATAAAATTAATAGGAAAAAGAAATAATAATGATAAGCTTATATGTAAGAGATAAGTACAAGGAAACTCAGGAAAAAAAATTAACTAAAAATAAAATATGATTAGCAGATTGGGACATTCCAAAAAATGGGAAAAAACAAAAAAAAATCCTTTTTTAAAGAAAAAATTATTCTTTTTTCCTTTTATCCCTGTATTATCAGATGTCCAGTGTACCATGACACCTTCTCCCTCTCATTCCCGAGTGTCTCCCAAATTTTCATTTAATTTTCAAAGAAGTTTTAGATCACAGCAAAGTCACACACAGAATACTAGAGACTCCCACATACCCAGCCTCCCTTCCCCTTCCCCACAACATATTAAAACCTTTTTTTAAAATGGATGTTAGCATTGTTATAACTGTTATATAGATAGTAAAATATAGCAACTAAACATTGTCAATGGTTTACAGTATAGTTTACAATTTAGATGGTTCATTTAATAATTTTTGATGATATTTATCATATTCTGTGTCCATTACTGTAAGGTAATGAAAAACCTTTCCCATGACCACTAAATACCCCTTTTCATCTTAACTGTTCCTTCCTCCCTATCCCCCTGGGGCATATGAAACTCCCCTCTCTTGACTCATGGCATGACAAGATTCATAGTTACATGCCCTGGGTATTCCAACCTGCCCTTCCTAATCTACCCACCTATCAACCCTGCACCCCCAAGCCCAGTAATATCACTACCCATCTGTCATATCCTTCAATATGCAACTATACTCTATCCCTTTACCATAGGTTATGTCCATATGGGTGAGGGCTCAAAGCCTACTCTTCACTTTTTCTCCCTTGTTAACCTATCTTTTAGACAATGGTTCTTAGAGACTGCTCACTTTCCTCAGTTCAAATCAGTGATGTCATATATTGTTCATCCTTCAGTGCCTGGCTTCCTTCACTCAACATAAGGTCTTCAAGATTCATCCACGTTATTCCATGTGTTAGCACTTTATTCCTTCTTACAGCTGAGTAATATTCCATTGTACGTATGTACCACATTTTGCTTATCCATTCATCTGCTGATGGGCACCTGGGCTGATTCCAACTTTTGGCAATGGTGAACAATGTTGCTATGAACATTGGTATGCATATATCTGTTTGTGTCTTTGCTTTCAGTTCTTCTGGAATTGCTGGATCATTCAGAAGATCTACTGTTAGTTTTCTGAGGAACGGCCAAACTGTCCTCCACAGTGGCTGGACCATTCCACAGTCCCACCAGCAGTGGATGAGTGTTCCTATTCCTCCACATTCTCTCCAACACTTAGAGTCTCCTGTTTTTTTAATAGCTGCCAATCTGATGGGTGTAAGATGGTATCTCATTGTAGTTTTGATTAGCATTTCCCTGATAGCAAGCGATGTTGAGCATTTTTTCATGTGCTTTTTAGCCATTTGTATTTCTTCCTTGGAAAAGTGTCTTTTCAGTTCACTTGCCTATTTTTTAAATGGGTTGTTTGTCTTTTTATTTTCAAGGTGTAGGGTTTCCTTATATATGCAGGATATTAAGCTCTTATCAGATATATGGTTGCCAAATATTTTCTCCCATTGGGTACAGTGCCTTTTTATTTTCTTAATAATGTCCTTTGAGGTGCAGAAGTTTTTAATTTTGAAGAGATCCCATTTATCTATTTTTTCTCTTGCTGTTCATGCTTTGGCCGTGAAGTTTATGAAACCATTTCCTATTACAAGGCCCTGTAGATGCTTCCCTACATTATCTTCCAAGGTCTTTATGGTTTTGGCTCTTATATTTAGATCTTTGATCCATTTTGAGTTGATTTTTGTGTAAGGTGTGAGATGGTATTCTTCTCTCATTCTTTTGAATATGGAAATCCATTTCTCCAAGCACCACTTGTTAAAGAGGCCATTCTCTCCCAACTGAGTGGGCTTGGTAGCCTTGTCGAATATCAGATGACTGTATATGCAAGGATCTATATCAGAACTCTCAATTCGATTCCACTGGTCAGGAGGTCTATCCTTGTGCCAATACCATGCAGTTTTGATCACTGTAGCTTTGTAATATGTTTTTTTTTTTTTTTTAAAGATTTCATTTATTTATTCATTTATCCCCCCCCTGCCGCTTGTGCTCGCCGGGTCAGCCAACCACGCCGTGTGGGCAGGCCTGCCTTCACCAGGAGGCCCGGGGAACCGAACCCGGGGCCTCCCATATGGTAAACGGGAGCCCTACTGATTGAGCCACAGCCGCTTCCCAATGTAATATGTTTTAAAGTTCGGTAATGTGAAACCTCCAACTTCATTTTTCTTTTTCAATATGTCTTTGGCAACTCGGGGCTTCTTATCTTTCCAAATATATTTTGTGGTTAGTTTTTCCAGTTCCTTGAAAAATACAGTGTTGATTTTTATTGGGATTGCATTAAATCTGTAGATTAGTTTCGGTAGGATAGACATCTTTATGATGTTTAGTCTTACTATCCATGAACAGGGAATAGTTTTCCATTTATTTAAGTCTTCTTTGATTCCCTTTAACAGTGTTATGTAGTTTTCTCTAAATTAGTCCTTTACATCTTTAGTTAAATTTATTCCTAGGTACTTGATTCTGTTTGTTACTATTGTAAATGGCATTTTTTTCTTGATTTCCTCCTCCAATTTCTCATTATTGGTGTACAGAAATGCTACTGATTTTTGAGCATTGATATAGCCTGCAACATTACTGAACTCCTTTATAAATTCTAGAATCTTTGTTGCAGATTTCTCTGGGCTTTCTATGTATAGGATCATGTCATCTGCAAATAATGACAGTTTTACTTCTTCTTTTCCAATCTGGATGCCTTTTATATCCTTTTCTTGCCTCAGTGCTCAAGCAAGTACTTCTAAGACAATGTTAAATAGGAGTGTTGATAGTGGGCATCCTTGTCTTGTTCCCGATATCAGAGGGAAGGCTTTTATGATTTCACCATTGAAGATGATGTTAGCTTTGGGTTTTTCATATATACCCTTTATCATTTTCAGAAAGTTTCCTTCTATTCCTATCTTTTGCAGTGTTTTTATCAGGAAAGAGTGCTGTACTTTGTCGAATGCTTTTTCTACATCTATAGAGATGATCATGTGATTTTTTTCTTTCAATCTGTTTATGTGGTGTATTACTTTGATTGATTTTCTTATATTGAACCATCCTTGCATATGCAGGATGAAACCCATTTGATCATGGTGTATAATCGTTTTGATATGTTGTTGAATGCAATTACCAAATATTTTGTTGAGGATTTTATCATCTAGGTTCATTAGAGAAATTGGTCTATAGTTTTCCTTTCTAGTAGTATCTTTGTTTGGTTTTGGTATTAGGGTAATGTTGGCATCGTAGAATGAGTTAGGCAATATTCCTTCTACTTCTATTTTTTGGAAGAGCTTAAGTAGAATTGGTGTTAGCTCTTTCCAGGATGTTTGGTAGAATTCAGCTGTGAAGCCATCTGGTCCTGGGCTCTTCTTAGTTGGTAGGTTTTTGATGACTAAGTCTCTCTCTTTACCTGTAATTGGACTGTTGAGATCATCAATTTCTTCTTTCATCAATGTAGGTTGCTTGGGCATTTCTAGAAACTTGTCAATTTCCTCTAAGTTATCATTCTTGTTAGCATATACTTTTTCAAAGCATCCTCTTATGATACTCTTTATTTCTGCGGGGTCAGTAGTGATATCCCCTTACTCATTCCTTATTTTGTGTATTTGCATCTGTTCTCTTTTTTTCTTTGTTAGTCTGACTAAGGGTTTGTCAATTTTATTGATATTCTCGAAGAACCAACTTTTGGGTTTGCTCATTGTTTCCAGTGCTTTCTTATTCTCTATTTCATTTAATTCTGCTCTAATCTTTGTTATTTCTTTCTTTCTACTTCCTTTAGGTTTAGTTTGTTGTTATTTTTCCAATTCCTCCAAGTGTGCAGTTAGGTCTTCAATTTTAGCTCTTTCTTCTTTTTTAATATATGCATTTATGGCTATGAACTTCCCTCTCAGGATTGCTTTTGCTGCATCCCATAGGTTTTGATATGTTGTGTTGTTGTTTTCATTAGTTTCAAGGTAATTACTGATTTCTTTTGAGATTTCCTCCTTGACCCACTGTTTGTCTAAGAGTGTGTTGTTTAACTTCCATATCCTTGTGCCTAAACTGTTTCTCTGGTCCTTAGTGATTTCCAATTTCATTCTATTGTGATCAGAGATATTACTTTGTATAATCTCAATCTTGCTGAATTCATTGAGAGTTTTTCTGTGGCCTAACATGTGGTCTATCTTGGAGTATGATCCATGTGTACTCGAGAAGAATGTAAATCCTGCTGTATTTGGATGTAGTGTTCTGTATATGTCTATTAAGTCCAGGTCCTCTAATGTATTGTTGAGAGTCTTTGTTTCTTTGTTGATTCTCTGTCTAGATGTTCTGCCTTATGATGATAATGGTGTATTAAAGTCCCCCACTATAATTGTAGAGGCATTTATTTCTCCACTTAACTTTTCCAGAGTTTGCCTCATGTATTTTGAGGCACCCCGATTAGGTGCATAAATGTTTATGATTGTTCTCTCTTCTGGAGAGATTACCCCTTTTACTAATATATTGTGTCCATCTTTGTCTCTTACAATAGTTTTGCATTTAAAGACTATTTTGTCTGATATTTGAATAGCTACTCCTGCCCATTTTTGGCTATTGTTAGCTTGTAAAATTGGTTTCCAGCCATTTACTTTCAGTCTCCTTGAATCCCTGGGTCAAAGGTGGGTTTTTTGCAGACAGCATATAGGTGGATCATATTTCTTTATCCATTCTGCCAATCTGTGTCTCTTGAGTGGTGAATTTAATCCATTAACATTCAGTGTTATTACTCACAATGAATTTCTTACTTCAGCCATATTTTCTTTGGATTAATATATGTCATATGTTGTTTTGTTTCTCTTTTTGTCTCTTTAGTTGTTTTTAAACTCTCCTCCAACTCTCTCCCTTGATTTTTCCTTTCAACTTGTAGAACTTCCTTTAGTATTTCTTGAAGTGCTGGTTTCTTATTGACATACTCTCTTAATTTCTGTTTATCTGTGATTATTTTGTACTCTCCATCATTTTTGAATGCCAGTTTTGCTGGGTAGAGAATTTTTGGCTGGAAGTTTTTTCTTTTAGTACTTTGACTATGTCATACCACTGTCTTCTTTACTCCATGTTTCCGCTGAGAAATCAGCACTTAATCTTATTGTGCTTCCCTTGTATGTGATGGTTCTCTTTTCTCTTGCTGCCTAGAGTATTTTCTCTTTGTCTTGAGCATTTTGACAAGTATATATCTTGGAGTTGCCCTGTTGGGATTTATACTGTTTGGAGTGCACTTTGCTTCCTGGATCTTCACATCCATCTCTCTCAATAGGGTTGGGAAGTTTTCAGCCTTTATTTCCTTCAATATGTCTTCTGTTCCTTTTCCCTTCTCTTCTCCTCTGGGATGCCCATAATGCATATGTTTGTGCCTTTTGTGTTGTCAGTTAAATCCCTGAATCCCTGCTAGATTTTTTCTTTTTTTTTTTTGTCTATCTGATCTACTATCTCTTTGATTTCATCTGTATTGTCTTCCACATCACTAATTCTTTATTCTGCCTGTTCAAATCTGCTGTTATATGAATCCAACATCTTTTTTATTTCTTGGATTGTGCCATTGATCACCATCATATCAGTTATCTTTTTGTGTATGTTTACAAATTCTTCAGTTTGTTCTCCCAGTGTCTTCTTTATATCCTTAATATCTTCCTTCATTTCATTAAGTTGGTTCATGATATTTGTTTGGGAATCTTTGATTAGTTGTTTGATGTTCTGCATATATTCCTGGTTTTTAGTTTGTTCTTTGGAGTGGTGCATGTCTTCAGGTTTCTTAGTGTAGTTTGTAATTTTTTGTTGCCCTCTAATCATCATTTTATCTTGCTGGGTTTATTCAGTTGATTAACTTCTCTCTCTCCTCTAGAGTTTTATTTAGCTGGTGGTTCTGTGTGTGTGTTGTTTTTTCTTTGACACTTTTTCTTCTTATTTTGTTTCCTTGATTCTTTCCATGTTACCTTGAATACAAAAAATTAGTGCCAGAAGAATTGAAAGATGTGAGAAAGGAGGAAGGATTATAGTAATATTGATAAAAGTTTTAAGAGGGGCAAAATAGGACTTAGTGAAATGGATATTTAACTTGTGTAGGCAGTGTAGGAAAAAAAGTGGAGTACCTACAATGGACTGGGAAACCAAATAGAGATATATATATATATAATGATTTAGAAGGCTATAATGATCAGGAGGGAGAGAAAGAGTAAAGAGAGGGCTAAAAGGAAAAAGCTAATATTAATTTTAAAAAGAAGAAAACAAAATAGATAGAATAGAAATTGACACCCTTAAGTTGTGGGATAATGAAAAACTCTGGTGTCTAAGAACCACAACAGAAAGCAGAAGGCAGAAAGATGAAGGAAGGATAAGAGATAGCTTGGAATACAATATCAATATAGATAGAGAATGGGAAATCACTGAAGAAGAAGCACAGCAAAGAAGAGGTAAGCTAGCAGCACCTAATTTCAAAAAATGAAGGAAAACAGAAAGGGGGAGAAAAGAGGAAAGAAAAGCAAGAGATAACAAATAAAGAGAAAAACCAAACAACCACACCAGCAAGCAGTCAAACAAAGCCAAGGAGGAAATGTTCCTTCTAGGGTCCTTGTGGATCCTCTCAGCCTGCTTGCATTTATCAATTTCCCTTCAGGGTTCTATCTGCAGGTTTTGAGGCAGATTTTCAGTATTAAACTAAGTTAAGAACAGGAATTCATTTTTTAAAGTGACTGTCTTCTTTTTTTTTTTGGCAATATAAGGGACCCAAAAGGAGTCCTCTGCTATATCACCCCCCCTTCACTGAGGGTACCCTAAATAGGCTCGTGGAAACTTATCAAGCCCTTCCCACTTCCTGGCCTCCCCAGGGGAGCTGAAGCTCTGATGCTTGTCAGTGCAGTGATAAAATTGGCTGACTCTGCCCCCTCTGGGGCCAAGTCTTGGTGTCAGTGGGCTGGTTTCCTCAGCAGATTCGCCTCTCCCCTCAGCCTGCCGTTGTTCCAAGCTGGATTATCTGCTCCCCAAAACTATGAGGGGGTCCAGGCAGCCAAATCCCCAGAAGTTAAAGCCCTCTCAACCCTCTGTCAGAGCCCTTCTTCTCCCAGAGTATACACCCCCACACCAGGAGCGGGAGCCACGGGTGCAGGATTCGGCAGCTCAAACCAGCCATTTTCCCTGCGGTTGGGGCTCAGCCATCTGTGTTAACCACCATAGGCAGGCTCAAAACTCACGAATCTCCACCGATCACTCTACACCATCGATCTGCCCGCTTCTAGATGACCCAAGCTTCTTGCTCCGTGCGCCCACAGTACAGACCCTCGGGCAGGATCCTATCCACAATTGGCTGTCCTCAGAGAGGCAGTCAACGAGTACCCTCCTAATCCGATGCTGTCTTGCCTCTACTCTGGTCCTTCTAAAGCAGAAAGAAACCTCACCAGATCTGATGTGGAGCCCCTGATGGCTTAGCCTCACTGGGGGAGACTGGCAGACAGATATGCACCCTACTGGGGACTGTTTCTGCTGTTGACAGAAGAGTGGCTCTGCTGGCCCCAGGACACTGGGTTTTTAAAAATGGCACATGCAGCTCTGTAGAGAAACCACCCACCTGAAGTCTGGGCCTGTTGCTGGACCTGTGAACCTGGAGTTGCTCTCAGCAGGCCTGGCAGGACCCCAGCATATGCAGGGGGTTGTTGCCATGGAAGGAGTGAGGGCTGGAGACTCACTGGTGGGGGCCCACATCCTCCCTGAACTTCCATCCACACAAAGTGTGGGGGCTGCATCCCCAGAGATCCCTGGATGCCTCTGGGTGATATCTGGGAGGTGGGCACCTGGGCAGCAGGGTCTGCCCCATGGCCTCCCCATGGGTGTCAGATCCACTCAGCAGGGTCTGCACCTCTTGTTCACTGCTGAACCTGCCTGTGCCTTGTCTAGAAGAGCACTTGGTAGCAAATGGGTGAATGAGCAGGCAGCACACCTCAGGCACTCCCAGATACTGCCTTGGCTGTCCTTCTAGAGATGAGGGTGGACTTGGTCTGACTCAATGTCTTGTTGTCCTGGCCAAGAGTACCTGGCCTCAGAGACAAGCTTGATGGTTGAGCAGGTCTGCAATGGGTTTGACAACTTCCAGTGATGTCAAAAGTCTCTCATTCTGAGCCTGGAGCAAACCCTGCCAGGGCCATCAGGTGAGCCCCACATTGACATCCAGTGGAGGGACAGGCCTGAGTGGTCATGTGAGTAGCCTGACGGCCAAGGCCTCTCATGGTTTGGGGGTGGGCCACTGGCTTCTGACATACTTCACATTCACCCTGGACCTGGTTAGGCAGGGGAGTGTTCCATTTTCAAATTCAAGGGCTTTCCCAGTGGTGAGAGTTCACCATCAAATGTTGTTGGGTCGATTTGTCATCAGGGAATGAGAGTGCTGCAGCTGGGGCTTTTGTAAGATTGGGCTCAGAGGCTTCTCAGTGGCCAAATATTGGCCAGGTATAGCTGTGGCAGCCATTCTGTGTTTAGAGGTTAAAATGCAGCCAGAGCCAGGAGTTGGGCAGAAGAAAGGGCTATCATGTGGCCAGAGGAGGGGGGCTGGTGAATCAAGTATCATGGTTTGCAGGTGTCCTGAATTCATAATTTTAGATTGTTGTTTAAGACCAAAGAGAGACTGAGTGGTAAATAATAGTGGATTGAAGCACTGGTGATGCCGTCTCCCAATCAGTAGGTGATTTTACCTGCTAGGAAGCCCTCACTATGCCAGGGAAAGCAGGCAGGCATTAGAGCTCCAAGCCTCCCCTCCTTCTGACTCTGCCAAGCAGGAAGTCAGGAAAGTGACCTTCTACAGACCTGGGAGACTACCAAAGGACTGTGGCAACCAATGGCCCTGGCCCTAGAACTTCCTAGAGATGAGATTTCCTCAAAGCTGCTGGCTCCCAGGTACTCTCATCTCCATAACCAGCAGGACCACCTGTTCAGTCCTTGCTCTGCTCTGAGGGCAGGAGACCAGGGCTGGGAGAGTATGGGCCATGGCAGCTGAGAACAGAGACAGCTATACTCCAGGATGGAAGGATCCCCTATGGCAGAAGGTGGGAGCAGCTTTCATCTGACAATGGGAGGGGCAGACATAGAAAGCAGTATAATGTGCAGCTGTCATTCTAGTTTATTTCCAGGATTTTTTTTTCTTTTCAAATGTCATTGAGTAGTTACAAGAAATGGTTTCCCAGTTCCTCCTCTCTCCCAAGCACTCTCTCTGAGAACTATACCTGTATCTCCTGTTCCTCTTTTGATGAGCATGAAGAAGGTGCTGACAGCACTCATGGCTGGCCAAGGCAGGGTTAGGATGCCAGCCCAGGCTGAGGACACTGTCTCAACTCCCTATGACACTGTTGTGCTTCTGTTCCTCCTTTTCCTTTAAATGTTCTGATATCAGAATCTCTTTGGCTTCCTTGGTGGTTTGCTTCCCGGCATGGGTCCACCATGCAGTGTGACCTTGGGCAAGTTCACCTAACCTCTCTGTGCCTGTTTTCCCACATATGAAATGGGGCTAGTGATAGGACCTGCTGTGTGGAGTTGTTCAGACATTATCTGGGGTTAACCAAAGGCTTAGAGTTCAGTCTGAGAGACAGTGAAGGTATGATGACTATTAATTCACAAATTACTAGTTACTTGCTGCCTGGTGTTCTTTTAATGCACCATCATTTGTTGACTGCACTTTTAGGCTCTTGATAATCCTTCTCAGTTTTCAGTCTGTACCAGTGCTCCATTTGCAGCCATTGTAAACACAACTGCTAATGAGGTTCAAGTTTCCAGCCTTCATCTTAATTAAATGTCCTTGGGGCCAACACCTCAGGCCCAGCCTCTAGTCCTCTCATCTCACATGCTGCAGGAGGACAGGGGAGCATAGTGTGACTCCTGATGTGTGGGACCCACAGCCTGTCAGTGCTGAGCCCAGATGGGAACCCTGATTCCCAAATGTGGCTGGAGTCTCTTCCCAGGTGCCATCCTGCAAGAGCCTCTGCTCACTGTGGGGTGGTGTTTGCTTGTCCCACAAATTTCTGTTGGGCACTGAGATGTAGGTGGAGAATTTGGGCCTCTGCATTGCCCTCTGGCTCCCCATCTGGCCCTGAGCCTGGCCACTGTCCTATGTCTGCCAGCAGCAACCTGATGGACCCCACATTGCCCACCTCAGGATCATGGCTGATAGCCCTCACACTGGCATCATCCACAGAAGTTTATTTCCAGAATGGACAGCTGGTCCAATGACAGGAGCTGGACTTCATGATGCCTGTCATGACACCAGTGCAGCTGTGCCTCTTGCCAACCTGGATGATCCCAGCCCCACAGAAGGGTCTGCTCTAGATAGGACAATTACTTCTGCAACAGATGCCATGATGGTCTCACTTCTTATTTCAGGGTGCAGAAGGGTAGAAGGGTCAGAATGTTCACTTTGATCCAATGTTGTCTAAGCCCCAGAACTTGTGTCAATGGAACAGAAGTTCTATCCACAGTTATTTCCAATTAAATTTAATTTGTTTTGCACAAAGAATTATTTACATGGCTAAATAGTAAGATAGTGTAGAAGGAATTAAAATGAAAGGAAAGAGCTTCTGCCCCCCTGCTTCCCCCTCCAGTGTCCCCTGAACTCTCCTGCACCCTGGTCCCAGGGTAGAATTATAATTACTGTGGTTTCTTTCCTATTTATCATTCTAGTGTTGAATTCCTTAAAATATATTAACATCTTGCATTTTCCCACTTTGTCAGGAAGACACTGGCACTATCAATTCATCCTATCACATAAATCACCTAGTATTCTGTTGTTATATACATTTATTTCTTCTCTTCAACCTTTTGTTTTCCTATAGTTTCCCATTGCCTTTCTTTTCACTTACATTATCTACTTTTATCATATCCTTAATTTCTTCCAGCATTTCAAACTTTCCATCTGAAGGCCTCCCTGCTGGGCACTGTCTTTCTTCCTGTTTCCATCTTCAGTGAGGCCTCCCTGGGCCTGGGTTGGAGTCTCCTTCCTGAGAGTTCCTAAACTGCCTGTCTGGGTTTGTTCCACTGCTTCCTGAATTGTATCTTCTTTTCTCTCGGGATTCCCTTGTCTTGTTAGAGAATGCCTTCAGTGAACTTTGCAAGATCAGGTGCCTGGGAGATAAAGTTTGGTATTCTTATCTGTCCTCACAATTGATTGGCAATTTTGCAGGAACAGAATTCAGAGTTGAAAACACTATTCCCTCAGCCACTTGAAGGTATTGTAATACTATTTTCTGTTTTGCAGTGTTGTTGCTGATGTTTCTCATATTTTTCTGCTGTTTAATCCCTCACAGATAACCTATTTTTCTGTCAGGGAAAATTTAAATTCTTTTTATTTTTTTTATATTTTGTTTTTATATTTCATTTTTGTTTTTTGTTTTGTTTCTTGTTTGTTGTTGTTTTTCTTGAGTCTTTTTTTTTTTTTGAGGTATGTTGTTTTCATTCATTACAAGATTCAGTTTGCCAATATTTTGTCCAAAGTTTTGCATTTTTAAATGCTTTAACCATTTCTATTCATTTCCAGTGATTTACAAACAACCTTCTTAACAAATCTGTTTTTATTTTTAATCTTGGTGGTCTGAAATTTCACAATAATATTGTAGGGTGAGGGTCTTTTATATTTTTTAATTTTTAAAAATTTTTAAAAGAATATTTACATTACATAAATGTTACAACAAAAATATAGGGATTCCCATATACCCCACCCCTTCCCCCACCCACACATTTCCATATTAACAACATCTATCATTAGTGTGTTACATTTGTTACAATTGATGAACTCATATTAAAGCATTGTGCTAACCAAGGACTATAGCTTACATTATAGTTAACACTTTGCCCCACACAATTTTATAGGTTTTGACAAAATGTATAATGGTCTGAATCTGTCATTACAATGTCATGCAGGAAAATTCCAATGTCTCAAAAATGCCATGTTGTACATATTCTTCCATTTACCTCCCCTCATAACCTCTTATGCCCACTTCCTTTATATCAGTGATACAAGTTCTTCCATTTGCTAGAATAATCATGTCTTTGTTAGTCCATAGTTGCTTTGTCCCTTTATGTTTGTTCTTTCCCCAATCTTGAGGATTTGGGGATGGTGATGCCCACCCTGTCTCTGACAGAGAGGACTTAGATGTCATAGGGAGTGTATTAGTCAGCCAAAAGGGGTGCTAATGTAAAATACCAAAAATGGGTTGGTTTTTATAAAAGGTATTTATTTGGGGCAGAAGTCCACAGATACTAGGCCATAAAGCGTTAAGTTTCTTCTCTCACCACAGTTCATTGTCACGTGTTAGAGCAAGACAGCTGCCGGCGTTTGCCAGGGTTCAGGTTTCTGGGGTTCCTCTCTTCCCGGAACTGCGTTTCTCTCTGGGCTTAGCTCCTGTTTCCTCCACAAGGTCAGCTGGCTCCTGTTTCCTCCACAAGGTCAGCTGTAGACGATCAGGTGAACGAACGGCTTGCTTCTCTTCTCCTGGGGCCTTCTTTCCAACATCAAAACTGCTTCTCAAAAGACTGCTTCAACTCTGTTCTTTGCCTTGCCTTTTATATTCGATTCCCCCACCCACCAAGGGGTGGGGCTCAATGCCCTAATCATAACCTAATCATGCCCAGATTAACAGATCAGTTTACAAGCATGATCTAATTATATTTTTGGAATTCATAATTACATCAAAGTGGCCAACTGTTACAGGGAGGATGGATGGAACAGTATTGCTTGCAGTTACAGACACTCTCTGCTCCCTGGGATGGGCATTGTCCATCACCATCCTTTTGTTAATTGTCCTGGGTGAGTCTGATGAACTGGGGAGTAGGTGTTGCAACTCTGCTGAGATTTAGGACTCAACTGGCATATGAGCTGATGGAAGATTTAAGTCTCTGCAACATACATTTAAAAACTGTAGTGCTAATTACAGGTTCAAATAAGAGGCAAAAGAGCCATGTGTAGGGAAATTATAAATAAGACTAACCCTCTTATATTGGGGAAGATATATTCCCATGTAAGTCCCATTAACAGGGTATAGAATTCATGAGATTCTCTGCTTATAGTGTCTAGATGTCTCTAGAGCCCTCAGGAGCCCATGTTTGAGGCACTGCTTACTGTGGCAGTCAATGAGAGCCTGATGAAACATGAATAAGCATAATCTCTGGAATAACATCCTGACTCACTTTGAAGTCACTTAGCTATAAAAATTCATTGGTATTTAGTATTTCCCACTTTTGATCAAGGTTTTTTTCCTGATTTGTTGCTAGTTGCTGCTTGGTAATAATCCCTTGGTATCATGGAGGCTCATCCCTGGGAGTCATGTCCCACCCTGGGGAGAATGTAGTGTGTTTATATGCTGAATTTAGCTTATAGAGTGGCCATATTTGAGCAACAAGGACACTTTCAGGAGGTAACTCTTAGGCAATATATAATACTAGACTAAGTTTCCATTTCACTAGAAAAAGTTCATAAATACAATCATCAATATCAAGAGCTTGGTGTAATGGTCTGTCTTCCTTCTCCAGACATCACCTTGCACTCAGGGGATTCTTGTTGCTTTAATTTAGCAGGACTTCCTAAGATGGGAATTCAATATTCTTTCAATTATTGTATGGGTCTCTCCTAATGAGAAAATGCCCCATGTCCACTCGAACATATTCATATGCCATAGAGGCATGCCCCAGGTGCACCACTCTCCACACATCCCCTATCACTGACAGCCCACACCAGTGATCCTCCACTGCCACAATTGTGACCCTTCTGTGATTCAAATCTTCCAAAAACAAAGCCAAAAAATAAATAAATATAGTAAGAAAATAAAATAATAATAATTAAAAATAAGAAATAATATACATAAAATAACAATAAAATAATATTTTAAAAATTTCATTGTCTTTCATCACTGTAATATCTGTTATCTTTTATGTACAGTGACAATTTATTCTGTATATTCCCCCAGTGTCTTATTTTTTTACTTTATCTTCAAGGAAGCTTTCATTTAAAGAAAAGTCATATAGAATATATAGGGGGTTGCCATATACCCAAATCCTTCCCATTCTCCCACTCTCCCATTCTCCCGTTAATAATATTTTACAAGTGTATGGCATGTTTGTTACAATTGATGACAAATATTGAAGCATTGCTACTAACCATGGTCAGTGATTTACATTATGGTTTACATTTAGCCTGTATACTTTTATAGGTTTAGACAAAATTTAAAATAGCCTGTATCCATCATTGCAAGATCATGCCCTGTAAATGTCCTATGTTCCATCTCTTCTATTCTTCCCTCCATTTATTAGTCAGCCAAATGGGTGCTGATGCAAAGTACCAGAAGTCTGTTGCCTTTTATAAAGTGTATTTATATAGGGTAAAATCTTACAGTTACAAGGCCCTAAAGAACCCAACTCAATGTAGATTTCTTACCCAAAGTCAGTTGCCACATTTTGAAACAAGATGGCGGGTGATGTCTGCAAGTTTTTAGCCTTCCTTTTTCCTCTTAAACCACTGTGTGCCTAACTCCTTCCAATCTCAGCTGTAGGCTGCCTTAGGGCTCAGTATCTTTGTTCTCTTCATTTGCAAACTATCAGTTGAATAACTCATTTCTCTTCCTGCAGCCACAAGATCAAAGTTCTCTTCCATATCTGTGGAGCTCTCTTCCTCTGTGTATCTTCTTCTATGTGCCTTTTTGAAAGTGACTGTCCATTTATATAGCCCACCAATGGGGTGGGGACTCAACTCTGAGTTCCTCCCTACTGACATGGTTAAATCAAAGCCCTAATCTTAATATAATTTAATCAAAGTTATTTCAGCTGGATCTAATACAATCAAAGGGTATTATGCCCAGAGGAACAAACAAGTTTATAAACATAAGCTCTATCTCTTTTCAGAATTCATAACTAATATCAAACTGCCACATTTCCCTCTCCCCCCAGGGCCTATGTTAACCACTATGTTTCAGTTTTTGAAGAATAAGGCTCATACTTTAATGCAGTAATATTGAGCACTTGACATATTGATCTATTTTCTTTTATTATGCATTGCCTTTGTTCTTGAGAGATTCTTGCCCATATAATTGAGAAAAAATCAGGAATCCCCAGGATGAAAGTTTAATATTTTCTTGTTTATTGTGTGGGTCTCCACCCACTGAGATAACACACTATGACAAGATGAATACTTTCATAGTCCATAGAGGCATGCCCCAGGTGCACCCTATCCTGCATATTATCCCACCCCTGACACCCTGCACTAGTAATACTCCCCAGCAATGTTTGCCAAAAGAACATACCCACCATTGTAGTTTTAACAACAGACCTGCAAGCCCCTGAGTTCACTTGCTCCTTCCTCCAACACTTCCCCAGTTCCATGGAGAGTCCAACCCAAGCCCCCACCCTACTGCCCTTCACAATAACCTTCTAGGGTGAGGGTCTTTTTAAGTTATCTTAATGTTAAGCCTTTCAATTTAAAGAAGGTCTCCTTTAAGCTCTGAATATTTCTTGTACTATTTCTTTGATAAAATTATTTGTTCATTTCCTCCCTCAGCATATTCTCTACACCCTTTATAGCACATATATTTTTTGTACCCCTCAGGCAGTCTCCTAAATAGCTTACATTTTTCTTTTATTCTTTCTCATTTTAATTTATTTATAATCTCTTTTCTGCTTTTTTTGGATTTTTCTTAAAACCTGTAATTAAAAAATGCTACTAAATTATTTATTTTGACAGTTATATTTTAAATTACAAAAGTTCTTTTGTGATTTCTGAATTTTCCTTGTAATTTTGTGGCTATGAACCCATTTGTAAGTAGAATGTTTGAAGCTGTTAATAGTTAAGGTGTACCCAAAGTGAATGTGGGTGGGCCTTGATCCAATATAGATGAAGTTCTTAGGAACAACAGAAAATGGACACAAGAAGAGAAGCCACCTGGAGCAGCCAGAAACTGAAAGTTAATGGAACCCAGAAGTGAAAGGAGAAGATGCCGACATGTGTATGCCACATGATAGAAAAGCCAAGGAATCCTAAAGCTTGCCAGACAGCCAGAAGATATGGACCCTGGCAGGAAGTGGGTCTTCTATCCTCTGAAACCATGAGCTACTATATTCATTAAGGCCACACACTGTAGGGTATTTGTTTTAGCAGCCAGGAACCTAATGCATTACATTTTTATGGATACAAATTCCTTATGTTCCTCAGAGGATGCTAATTGGAATTTTTGAAAAACATGCTTCAGTGCCTGCAGGGGTCCTGCTAAGGCTGTATTCTGGCCCTGCAGTGTACTGAGAAAGACATAGGGACAGAAACAGGAAGGGGCTGGGGCCTTGCTCATCTGGAAGTGATTTTCAGTCTTCCCATTGGTTTTGGACTGTCCCATTTCTTTGAGCATTTTGGATTCATGTTTGTCTGTCTATATTTATCATGAGACTGACTGGGTGCCCATGTCTGTGAGTGGGATGGTCTGTGAGGACTTCAGGCTGGGATGAGGGGGCTGATCTTCATTCTGGGGACCAGCAAACATGAGGAGTGGTTTTCTCTAGTAAACCACTAACTTCCTTGTTCTTCCAAGTTTGTAGAATTCTTGTTTGTAGAATTCCCCCTTTGAGGGTTCCTTCAGAATCCCCAAGCATTGGGATATGTATAAAATCTTGGCCAGGGTTTGTTTACTGGCTGCCAAAGGAAATACCAAGCAGTGGGTTGGCTTAAACAATAAGAATTTAAAGACTCATGTTTCTTTCTGAGGAGAAGTCCAAAATGGGTTGTCCTCAAGATGAAGCTTTCTCCCAAAGACTGCCACATTCTGGAGCTGGCTGCTGGGGATCCTGGGTCTTTGGCTTTTCTGTCACATGGCAATGTACATGGTGGCCTCTCCATTCTATTCCAGTTTCCATTGACTTTCAGCTTCTGGCTGCTACCTCTGGCTTTCTTGCTCTCTGTAATCTTCCCTATAAGGCCTTCAGCAATAGGATTAATACCCATCCTGATTCAGCTGGGCCATAGCTTAAGTGATGTAACCTCATCAGTAGACCCACATGGTGGTTAAGTTTCAGAACATGCCTTTCTGGGATACATAGCTCCAAACCACCACAGTCAGTTACATGCACTTGCCTTACCTCACCCTGAGCCTAATTCTCAGCTCTATATCAAATGCCCATCAGCCCTCTGGCCAGGTGAGGCTTTTCTACAAGGCTCCATTTGTTTCCCTCCTACCACCTGTGTCCACTGGGGAATGATGGAGGTGGGGCTTGGCTAATGCCTTTGGAGTTAATGACCTGAGCAAAGGTGTATTAGCTGGAGGAGGGGGCTTGGGATGGGATCTGGGAGGGGATGTAGGAGTTGCATGCTAAAGGGAAGTCACTTCTGAGCCCAGGGCTCCAGAGGTGGCTGGGGTCTGTCCAGGGTCAGAAGAGTGGCTGTTCATGATGACAAGTTACAGAACTTTATCCTGAATTAGAGAAGGAGGTCCCTGGAGATCCCTGAAAAAGCTGCCTGAGTAGCTCAGTGGGTTTTTAGTCCTCTGCCATGTTTGAATAATTTTATTAGTTACTTCATATAGAGGGAAAATATTTGAGAAATGTTCATGAGATCAGAAGTCCAAGGAGGTCTGTTCCCAGTCAGGCAACAATAGATCAGACAGAGTCCAGCTCTGGGGACAAATTCTGTGCAGTTCAGTCCTTTCTAGTGAGTAGAGGATGTTCCAATACTCACACCTTCCTACCTGCCTATGCCACAGGGAACATCTCTCCCCCCAGGTACCTTGGGGAGTGGGTCATCAGCACATTCTGCCATTTCTTTGTTGGTGAAGTTTTCTCCCTGGAGTCATGAGAGGCAAACCTGGCTGGGGATGACCCAAGCTGGGAGTATATGGTGCATTTTCAGTACAGGTTGTAATTCATTGTGTTTTCAAAACAACATTCTATTCATTTAAAGTTTAATGTTTGGAACTCAAGCTTTCATCCACCTAATTTTATGTCCTGGGCATCTCTACGTGTCAAAAGTTTAGAGATTAAGGCTGACCTTTTAATCCCTGGCTGTCATTTCCCAATGTGGGTTTGTCAGTGCCCTACTGATGGGCACTTAGATGGGTCCACTTTTATGAGCAACATTTGAAGGATATCTCTGTCCTTTGCCCTTCACCTGATTATTTCCTTGAGATATTCACCAAGCACAGACCATAGGTGATGCTTTTCTACATGGTCGTAAAATTGGCTCATACAAAGAAGAACGAAGAATAGAAGAAAATGCCCCAGAAGCTCCAGAAGGAGATGCAGCAAATCAGCACAGTGTCTGTGTGGGGAAACCTCATTGTTCTAAATACTCTTGGGCCCCAGTATTTAACACTCCTTCATCAGACTGCCTCTTCTGAGAACCTCAATACCCTGTAGAGCCTCCACACAATGGGAGGGTTTAAATGCAATGCAGTTATAGAATTTGGCTGCAATAACTGCTGCAGGTATTGCAGCTCTGAAAACACCAAGTGGTACCAATGCTCTCACTACACCCAACAGTGCCCTCAGTGTATTCACCGTTTCAGGGTCCTCACCTAGCTCCAGCACCAGTAACTTGGTCCACCCCATAGCCTCCCTAGGAGCTCTGAAGACATTAGATGAAACATCTGCTGACCTCTATGTTGGTTCTTTGGCAGGGATGATGGCTTTAAGTGGTGGCCTGGGCATCAGTGGCCTTTCCAACAGCATTGGGAGCAAAATGGATGGCATCAGTCAGGTTTATTTGGGTATCCATCAATATGCCACTGTGGTGCTCCACACTCTATACAACCAGAGTCTGTTGACACAGCAGAGAATTGGTGCTGCTGGAAGCCAGAAGGAAGATCCAGAGGGAGGTGACCTGTTCATCAAGGATCTGCTGCAGACATTCATGGCCTTTGGGAATGTCGTGTGTGACAAGGTTTTAATAGACAAGCAGAGCAACTGTATTGGTTTGGGAAACTGTATTTGTTTCCATTCAAGCTGCCATCCCATGTATAAAACACTTTCAGAATGGCATGAAGCAACCTAGAGTACAGCTCAAAGCTTCAAAGTATGACAGCAAGCCCTATTGAGGGTGCTCCCCTCCTAACTGCAATGTGAGAGTCTTCTGATTCCTGCTTTTTGTTCATATTGTTCCTCAATCATGTCTATGTGACATCAAGTACCTCATGAAAGTCCTTGTCTCTTCAGCTTCTCTGTTTGAACTCTCACCTTTGAGCTTGTGTTAACCTTTGATACTGATCTGTATTTTTGTAGTTGGTACCAGACCATGTCCCCTCCCCTGCTTTTGGGAAAGAGAGCTTCTGCTTCCAGCAAGGGAATGAGTCCTAAGGTGTCAAACCTTGCCAATGGGGGATAGAGGAATCTACTCATGAATCTTCACCACAGATTGTCAGTCTCCTCTTCCCATTCTTCCCTGGATGGTGCACTGTGTTCTGGTCTCTGGAGTCTCCCAAACAGTTGATCTAGGCAGATCCTATGATTATTATTTGCCCTGTGGGATGAGCTGATTGTTAAGCTTCCTATTCTGTCACCATCTTGGGTCCTACAATGCCCCTTAAGTTTTTGACTTAAAGTTTGTTTAACCTGATATTAGTATAGCAATCTTAGCTTTCTTTTTTGTTATATGTATCCAAAATATATAATAATCATATTTAATTTGGCACCAAATAAACTTCAATACATTATTCCTATCCCCTTCCTCCAGCTTCTTTAATAACTGTTAAAAATTATATTTTTGCACACTGTACATCCCAAACCATAGATTTGTCATTATTTTTTAGGCATTTCCATTTTAGAACCTCTAAGAAGTAAGAAATGGATTTAAATACTAAAAAATACAATTCAATAGCCCTGGCATTTTAAATTACCCAAATGGTTACCTTTATGAGAGGTTTTTATTTCTCTGTTGTTTTGATTCACTGTCTAGTATCCTTTCATTTCAATGCTGGAAATCCCTTCAGCATTGCTTGTAGGGAGAGTCTAGTGATGATGAACTCATTCACCTCTTGTTTATATGGAAATGTCTTAATCTCCCTCATTTTTCATTTTTAAAAGGAAGTCTTGCCAGATGTAAAATTTTTGATTGACAGTCATTTTCTTCCAGTGCTTTAAATATTTTGTATCAATGCTTTCTTGTCTCCATGTTTTCATGTGAGAATTTGGATCTTAATCTTTTTAGGATTCCCTTCTACATAACTTATTGTCAAGTACAGTTTCCACAATTTTCTCTTTTTTTAAACTTTAGTTTGTACATTTAATAATTGAAAATATAAACAAATAAAAACTAAAAAGTAAACACAGATGAATAAGTACATACATTTCTCCATTAAATGTACTGGAGACATAAAAAAATTTTTTTGAGTCAAAAAATATGTTACAAAATATATTTGGTTCATAGTAATGCATTCATGCAATATTTGTCCTATTATGTCTGCTTGCTTCACTTAACATAATGTCCTCCAGGTTCATCTATGTTGTCATAAGCTTTATGACTTCATTTCTTCTTACAGTTGCATAATATTCCATCATGTGAATAGATCACAGTTTGTTTATCCATTCACCTGTTGTTGGACACCTGGGTTGTTTCCAACTTTTGGCAGTGGTGAATAATATTGCTATGAACATCAGTGAGCAGATGTCTGTTCATGTCACTGCTATCAGTTTTTCTGGGTGTATACCCAGTAGTGGTATTGTCGGGTCATGTGACAAGTCTATATTCAACTTCTTTGGAAATTCCAAGCAGTCCTCCACAATGACTATAAAATTCTGCATTCCCACCAAGAGTGAGTAAGGGTTCCTATCTCTCCACATCCTCTCCATCACTTGTAGCTCTCTGTCTTTTTAATAGTGGCCATTATGATGGGTGTGAAATGATATCTCATTGTAGTTTTGATTTGCATTTCCCTAATCATTAGTGATGTTGAGAATTTTTTCATGTGTTTTTTTTTGCCATTTGTATTTCTTCTTTGGAGAAATGTCTATTCAAGTATTTTGCCCATTTTTTAATTGGCAAAAATTTAAAAATGTGTTTTTATTGTTGAGTTGTAACATCTCTTTATATATCCTGGCTATTAAACCCTTATCAGATATGTGATTTCCAAATATTTTTTCCCATTGAGTTAGCTGCCTTTTCACCCTTTTGACAAAGTCTTGTGTGGTGCAAAGTGTCTAATTTTGAGGAGGTCACATTTATCTATTTTTTCTTTTGTTGCACATGCTTTGGGTATAAGGTCCAGGAAAACACCACCTACTTCAAGGTTTTGAAGATGTTTCCCTACATTTTCTTCTAGCAGTTTTATGGTCCTGGCTTTTATATTTAGATCTTTGATCCATTTTGAGTTGAGTCTTGTAAAGGGGGTGAGATAGGGATCCTCTTTCATTTGGTTGGTTATAGATATCCAGTTCTCCAAACACCATTTGTTGAAGAGACTGTTTTTTCCCGTTAGCACAGACTTGGAAGGTTTGTCAAAAACCAGTTGACTGTATAGGTGAGGGTTTATTTCTGGGTTTTCAATTCTATTCCACTGATCAATGTGTTTCTCTTCATGCCAGTACCATGCTGTTTTGACCACTATAGGTTTGTAATATATTTCAAGGTGAGACAGTGAATTTCCTCCCATTTCACTCTTCTTTTTTAAAATGACTTTGGCTATTTGGGTGCACTTAACCTTTGAGATGAATTTGGTAATTGCTTTATCCAATTCTGTAAAGTAAGCTGTTGGGATTTTGATTGGTATTGCATTGAATCTATAAATCAATTGGGTAAGATGGACATCTTTATGATATTTATTCTTCCAATCCATGAATATGGAATGTCTTTCCATTTGTTTAAGTCTTTTTAAATTTCTTTTAGTATTGTTTTGTAGTTTTCTGCCTATACTTCTTTGGTTAAATTAACTTCCAGTTATTTGAGTCTTTTTGTTGCTGTTGAAAATGGAATTTCCCCCCTAATTTCCTCCTCAGATAGTTCAGTACTAGTGTACTGAAAAAAATTACTGATTTTTGCATGTTGATCTTGTATCCTGTTGCTTTGCTGAACTCATTTACAAGCTCAAGCAGCTTTGTCATGGATACTTCAGGATTTTCTAAGTAAAGGAACATGTCATCCCAAAACAGTGAGTTTTACTTCCTCTTTTCCTATTTGAATGCCTTTAATTTTTTTTTTCTTGTCCAATTGCCCTAGCTAGAACTTCTAGTACAATATTGAATAACAGTGGTGACAGTGGGCATCCTTGTCTTGTTCCTGATCTTAGAGGGAAAGCTTTCAACCTTTCTGCATTGAGTATGGTGTTGGCTGTGGGTTTTTCATATATGCCTTTTATCATATTGAGGAATTTTCATTCTATTTCTTTCTTTTGAAGTGTTTTTACCAAAAAAGGATGCTGAATTTTGTCAAATGCCTTTTCTTCATCGATTGATATGATTATGTGATTTTTTTTCTTCAATTTGTTAATGCGGTGTATTACATTGATTTATTTTCTTATGTTGAACCAGCCTTGCATACCAGGAATAAATCCCACTTGGTCATGATGTATAAGTCATTTGATATGTTGTTGGATTCGATTTGCAACTATTTTGTTGAAAATTTTTGCATCTATTTTCATTAGAGAGACTGGTCTGTAATTTTCTTTTCTTGTAGTATCTTTATCTGGCTTTGGTATTAGGGTGATGTTGGCTTCATAAAATGTCTTCAGTAATTTTCCCTTCTCTTCAGTTGTTTGGAAGAGTTTAAACAGGATTGGTGTTAATTCTTTTTGAAATTCTTGGTAGAATTCACCTGTGAAGCCATCTGGTCCTGGACTTTTCTTTGCCAGGAGATTTTTTATGATGGATTCAATCTCCTTAAATGTGATTGGTTTATTATGTTCTTGTGTTTCTTCTAGCATCAGTGTGGATTGGTTGTGTATTTAAGGAATTTGTCCATTTCATTTAGGTTGTCTAGTTTGTTGGCATATAGTTTCTCATAATATCCTCTTATGATTAATTTTATTTTTGTGGGGTCATTTGTAACTCCCCCCTTTCATTTCTGATTTTATTTATTTGCATCTTCTTTCTTTTTTTCTTTCTTAGTCTAGCTAGGGTTTTGTCAATTTTATTGATCTGCTCAAAGAACCAGCTTTTGGTTTTGTTCACTATCTCTATTGGTTTTTTTTTTTGTTGTTCTCATTTTCATTTACTTCTGCTATAATCTTTATGATTTCTTTCCTTCTGCTTGCTTTGTGATTGGTTTGCTGTTCTTTTTCTAGTTTCTCTATTTGTTCAGTAAAATCTTTGAGTTTAGCTCTTTCTTCTTTTTTTAATATAGCCATTTAGGGGTATAAATATCTCTCTCAAGACTGCCTTCACTGTATCCCATAAGTTTTGATACATTGTGTCCCCATTTTCATTTGTATCAATATATTTACCGATTTCACTTGAAATTTCTTCTTTGACCAACTGATTAAGAGTGTATTGTTCAGCCTCCGCACATATGTGAATTTACTTTTTTCCTGTCTATTACTGGTTCCCAGTTTCATTCCATTATTATCTGAGAAGGTGCTTTGTATAATTTCAGTTTTTTTTTTATATTTATTGAGAGCTGCATTGTGACCTAACATGTGGTCTATCCTGGAGAAAGATCCATGGGCACTTGAGAAGAAAGTATAACCTGCTGTGTTTTGCATGCAGTGTTCTGTATATGACTGTTAGGTCTAATTTGTTTATCATATTGTTCAAGTTCTTTGTTTCCTTGTTGATCTTCTGTCTAGCTGTCCTATATAATGATGTGAATGGGGTGTTGAAGTCTCCAGCGATTACTGTAGAAATGTCTATTTCTGCTTTCATTTTTGCCAGAGTTTGTCTCATGTATTTTGGGGCATCTGGTTAGGTATGCAGATATTTATGACTGTTAAATCTTCCTGGTGGGTTGTTCCTTTTATTAATATATTGTCCTTTTGTATCTTTTGTAACTTTTTTGTATGTAATGTCTGTTTTGTTTGATATTAGTATAGCTCTCCCGACTCTTTTCTGGTTACTATTCACGTGGAGTATCTTTTTCCAACCTTTCACTTTCAGCAGGTTTTTTTCCCCTGGGTCTAAGGTGAGTTTCTTGTATGCAGCATATTTTTGGCTCATGTTTTGTATCCAGTCTATCTTTTGATAACCTGTATCTTTTGATTAGGCAATTCAACCCATTCACATTCAATGATATTACTGTAATTGTACTATTTACTTCTTCCATTTTCTTCTTTGGTTTTCATATGTCATCTTATTTTTTCTGTCTTTTTATGCTTTTAGTTATTCTTTCTGCTATCCTTTCTTCTATTCTCTCTTCCATGCCTCTTTATCCTGTCTTTTTCTTTCAGGTTCTAAGGCTTCCTTTAATATTTCCTGCAAAGGTGGATTCTTTTTTGCAAACTCTCTTAGTTTCTGTTTGTTTGTGAATATTTTATACTCACCTTCATATTTGAAGGACAGGTTTTCTGAATAAAGAATTCTCAGGTGGCAGTTTTTCTCTTTCAGTTTCCTAATTGTATCATACCATTCTCTTTTTGCCTTCATGGTTTCTGAAGAGAAATCTGTGCTTATTCTTACTGGACATCCCTTGTATGTGAATGTCTGCTTCTCTCTTGCTGCTCTGAGAATTTTCTTTTTATCTTTGTCATTTGACATTCTGAGTAATATGTGTCTTGGAGTAGGTCTATTTGGATTTATTCTGATTGAGGTATGGTGTGCTTCTTGGACATGTAAGTTCATTTCTTTTGTGAAAGTGGGGAAATTTTCAGCTATTATTTCCTCAAATACTCTTTCTGCAACTCCCATGACACATATGTTCTTGCATTTTGAATTGTCATTCAACTCTTTGAGCCCCAGCTCAATTTTTTTCCATTATTTTCTCTCTTCAATTTTAGCTGTTCTGTCTTTGGTATCACTTATTCTTTCTTCTATCATTTCAAGTCTGCTGTTGTATGCCTCAAATATGTCTTTGATCTCACCTATTTTGCCTTTGATTCCCATGATCTCTGTTACCTTTCTGTTCAGGATTTCAAATTCTTCTTTGCAGTCACTCAATGTCTTCTTGATGTCATTTATCTCTTTAATTATATTGTCTTTCAACTCATTTTTTGGATTTGGAAATTTGTGTGCATCTCGCTGATTAGTTCTCTCAGATTCTGCATCTTTTCTGGGGCTTTTATGTATTCTTTTTTGGGGCCATGTCTTCTATTTTCTTAGTATGGCTTGAAATTTTTTTGCTGATATCTAGGCATCTGTTTAGGATGTGGTTTACTCAGACACTCAATTTCCTTCTCTTTTGTAGGGATTTAATGTCAGGAGGCTGTGGGTTAAAAATGTTCTTTGATTTTTGGCTTGACCTGGATTGTTAGGATTGTCCTGCTTGTTGCTCAAAACTGGGCACTGGACCCAGTAATTGGTTGTAGAGTCACTTCCTAGGGCCTTGTGCAGGGAGGCTACATAGGCTGGAAAAAGTCTCTCCTGCTTATTTTTTAAATAATATTTTTATTTTTAAAAAGATACTTAGAATACATAAATTTTACACACAAAAAAATAGGGATTCCCAAATACCCCACTCCCCACATCTCCCACACCCTGCCACATAATCATCCTTCATTAGTCTGGCACATTTAATTCAGTTGATAAACACATCCTGGGGCTTTGCTATTCAGCATGGACCATAGTTCACCTTGTAGTCTACACTCTCTCCCACACAGTTCTGCATGTTATGTGATGATATAAAATAGCCTATATCTGTCATTGCAGTTTCACTCAGGGTGATTCCCAAGTCCCAAAAAAAAGCACCCATATTACAACTGTCTTTCCCTCTCTCTGACCTCAGAGCCCCCAATGGCCACTGGCTGCACATCAATGTTGTAATTTCTTCCATTGCTAGAATCACAATCTGTCTCTAGTAGAATACCAGTAAGTCCACTCTAGTCCATAACTCTTCCCCCAATCTTGAGTATTCTGAGATTGTGACATCCACTCCACCTCCAATTTAAAGGGGGCTTATATACCATGGGGAAGATGGATGGGACTATACTGCCTGCAGCTGGAGATTATCTCTGTTCCCTGGGATGGCTGTTGCCCATCATCATGTCCCAACCAGTTGTCCTGGGTGTGTCCAATGAGGTGTAGATTAGGTGTTGGAACACCCCCCCACCGAGTTTCCAGGCCTAGCTGGCACATGGGCAGCCCAAAGGCTCGAGTCTCTGGATTGACACCTACAAACTCCAGCACCAAATATATGTTTAAATAGAAGGGACAGATGAGCCATGTGCAGGGAAGACATAATTGAGTTCAACTCTGTCACTCTCAGGAGCACAAACTCCTAAGTAGGGCTTACTGGCAGGGCACCAAACTCCAGAGCTATCCACATTGACTATAGGACCTGGGTGTCTTCAGAGCCCTCAGGAGCCCCTCTATTTGGGTAGTATCCACTTTGGAAGTGTATGATAACCTGCTGAGATTGTGTAAGCATTACCTCTGGGATGACCTCCTGACTCACTTTGAAGTCTCTTAGCCATGTAAACTCATTTCTCTTTACCTTTTCCTCCTTTTATTTGAGCTCTTTTTCCAGTTGCATTGCTAGTTGGTGCTTGGTAGCAATTCCTCAGTGCCAGGGATGTTCATGCCTGGGAGTCATGTCCCAAGCCGGGTGTCTCTCACTTATTTTTAATTTTTGTACGTGTACTTCCTTTGTCTGACAGGAGATGGCGCTCTTTGGCATCTCTCAATTCAATGCCTGGTCATAGTGTATTTGTTGCAACTCAGACCAGATCAATGTAATAGGGCTTCCTGTCTGGAGGCTAGGAGCCTTATAATTCAAACTTTCTCTGAGACAGTTCTCCAGCCTTCTCTGGCAGCCCCCTGGCAAGTAGAAAATATTTCCACTCCCCTCTGAGTCGTCAATAATCAGTCCCTGTTAGTAGAGGAGGAGATTGAGAGGGTTGTATACCTTTAGCCCCTTACAGGCTCCAAGGCAACAATGGCACAGCCCCACCCAGCCTGGAAGTGCTCTTGGGATACAGCAGTCAAAAGCTGAATCAGCCTTATGTTGTGTCCCTCTCCCCTTTCCTGGGGCATCCTCAACAACAGCTAGAAGAGAGGGAGATTGCAAGTGTCCAATTTCTCCTCTCCTTCTCCGGCTCCCTGTGCAAACCACTGTGTGGTCTCACCTGGCCTGGAAGGGCTTGTGGGACACAGCAAACCAAATTAGTTGGTCAGAAGCTGAGTCCACCTTAGGCTGTCTCTCCCCTTTCCTGTGGTGGTAGATCCCTGGAACCCCTTTTGTCTGTAGTCACAGACCCAGAGGCCTGAGAATTCTAAAGTGTCTTTAGTGTGGGGGAGGGGTCTGGCAGCAGCAGCTGCTAGTTTCAACTCACCATTCTCTCATCGTGACTTCCCTCCTTTGACCCTCTCTCCTCTGGATGGTGTCCACCTTCGCCTGCTATCCTAAACCCTAGCAGATCTTTTTCAGTGTTGTTTCAGCCAGTCCTCTAGCTGTTTTTCTGGAGGAGAAGAGATTCCTTTGTCTTACTCATCCACAATCTTCTTCGAAGTCACAATTCTCTCTTATTGAAGAGTTTGATCACTGTGTGTCTGTGCATGGTTCTTTTTGCATTAATCCTGTTTGTGGTATGTTGGGCTTCTTGAATGTGTGTGTTCATGTCTTGTTAAATTTAGGAAGCTTTCTTCTATATTCCTTGAATATTCTTTCTGTCCCTTCCTCCTTCTAGTATGCTTGATGTCCAATATATCTCTTGGATCTGTTTATTCTTTTTTGCGCTTTTTTCTTTCTGGTCCTCATTTCAATTAATGTCTTCAGGTTCACTGATTATTTCTCTGCTACCTCCAGTCTGCTGTTGAAAACATCTAGGAGACTTTTTTTTTCAGTTATTGTGGTCTTCAACTGAAGTATTTTTTTTGGTTCCTATTGAGAATCTCAAAGAGGTACCCATATTGATCAATCATGTGTTTTTTTTCCATATCCTTTAGTTCTCCCTCTGTGTTTTCCTTGATGTCCTTGAGCATAATGAGAATAATTTTGTAAAAGTCTTGTCTAGTATGTCTAAAGTCTGGTCCTCTTTATTGATAGCTTTTAGATTTTCATCCTCTTCCTTTGGATTGGCTAGCATTTCCTTTTTCCATGGCTTGCAATCTTTTATTCCAAATTTTAATATATTTAATTGTTACCTCTGGGATTTAGTCTTGAGCTTCCTTAAGTTTGTATCCAGCTAGTGATAGGATAGAATTTCTTGTGTGCCAAAAGGTAGCCAAAAAGTTCAAAGCAAACACCTTTCACAACCTTTGCAAATTGCTTCTACTTGGGCTGGTGGTCCCTTCCTCACTTAAGCCTTCTTTCTAGAATGTCAGCTTGAGGTGAATGCAAAGTATGGGGTCCTCTCTCTGTCTTATCTGAACCTGAGTGGATCTATGGAGACTGCTTCTTTACCTGGTTTTCTGCTTGCTTGTGGCTTTTGGAATTCTCCTGTTTCAACTTTACAGGAGCTTGATTGCCTCCTGTACTCCCTTTGAAATAGACTTTCACCCCCTCTGGGGTGACCCATAATGGAAGCACAGGGCAGAACCACAAAGTGCTGGGGAGGGAGTGGTATAGCAAGGATGCCAGAAGTTTCTCCTTTGGCCTTGAATTTGCATTTTCTTGATTCAGCACTCTCCCAGTTAAAGTAGCCCTTTAAGTGTTTTCTGTAGTTTTGTGGAAGTGTAAAGTCTTTAAGATTCCTCTGTTGCTTTTGCCTGAGAATGGGATCCCAGAACTCTGGAAAACTGCTCAAAAGCTTCTTCAGACTATATAGCCCTGGAGTTTGAAGGTCAAGGTCTTTATTTCCTACCCTGGAACGAGAAGGTCTGCCAAGGACCTGGGCTGTAGTCTCCAATGCTGCCATCTGAGAGGCCAGGAGTTGGAAATTGTCGCTGCTACACAGAGGGTGAAATTGACCAGTATTTATTTTAATTCACCTCCCATTCTTTCTTGTATTCTACACAGTGTTCCACTAGAACCTGGAGCTTGAACATAATTGATTTGGACAATTTCTGCCAGGTCAATGGTTTTTTTGGAGGAGGGGCTGTTTCCTGGATCTTCCTACTCTGCCATCTTCCCAAATGCTCCCTCCCATAGTTTTTTTAATTACTGTAGCCTTGAAATATGTTTTGAAATTGGGAAATGTGAGTCTTCTAACTTTGTTCTTCCTTCTGAAAGTGGTGTTTGCTATTTGGAATCCATTTAGGTACCATATTTGGAAGGGAAGTTGATTTGAAGATTAGCTTTCCAGCACTGTTAATGCACAATGTAATTGAGCCTCTAGCAGAGATGGCCTCTACCCACCATAGGCTCAGGCTTCCCTCATAGCATGTAGAGCTGTGGGAAGTGGCTGCTCTGCCTGGCACCACTTTTCTAGGCCTTCACCTGCAGGAGGGGCATCACAGCTATTTCTGTATTGTTACCAAGGTGGTTAAGAAGTGGGTATGTTTGCTTCACCTACTCTTTCCCCTTCTGCTGGCTTGATGGACTATTTTGGGAGCCACTTGTTGAAGATGGCACAGACACAAATGTGAATTACCTGGGTCCTTGAATCATTTCTTCAAAGAAGTCTGCCTGATCAAGAAACAATAGAAAATTGTTTTGTGAGCAAAAGAAAAACCATTTTAATGTGCTAAGACAGAAATATTGTGAAGGTATATTATATCAACTAAACATCCTTTAAACCACTGGCTGACCCCACTCCATGTGACATGGCACACTGCTTATTCTTTGGGGGGACAGTTTCTTTTAACTCCTTCAGAGTTTGGGAAGGCTGCCTGTCACTGTGCTTTGTCTTATGATCTCTCCAGTTTGATGCAGAGGTTTAGCACATGACCCAAACTATTTGAGTCCTCAATTAATTTGGTTACATGATTTGTTCAGCGAGGGGTTCATGACCCAAATTAGGGCAGTTGGGGTCTCTTAAGACTCACTAAATGAACTATATGAAGAGTTTTCCTCTTCCTTTGGAGACAGTGGTGGCATCTCGTCCTCTGCAATGTAGTAAGATAGCTGTAGAATTATGATAAAGGAAGGAAGGAAGAGCTGAGAGCTGGAAAGAAAGGCAGAGCCCTGATGCCACTGAAACTCTGAATTTAGTTATGCATCATCTCAGTGCCTGGGTTTGCTGGTCAGGGAAGCCAAAAATTCATTAAGTTTTTTAATTTTAATTTCCCTGTAGTTATTTAGTTTGATTAAGCTAGCTGCTTTGGGTTTTTGTCTCTTTCAAAGTGGTGTTGACTAATGCTCTGCCTCACTACATGTCTAGTTCTGGCCCAAAATAAAACCTCATCCCTGCACAGCTGCTATCCTAATCCACATCCCTTTTCTTCTCACATCTGCATTTCTCTAAAGCCACCTAAATGGCCTTTCAACTTCCATCCTTGTTTCTCTATAACTCATTTATCACATAGCAGCCAGTATAATCCTAGAAGTCTACATTCTGTTGCTCAAAACTCTCCAGTGTAATTTTTAAAATATTAGAATATAGTCCAGAATTATTTATCTAGAGACTGCCGGCCTGGCAGGATTAAATTCAAATCCTATTGTACTAAATGCAAATCAATTATAATGTCTTATTTGACATTCATTTAATTTGGATTAATGGAGGCACATGTTGCCAATAATTTAGAATTGTATCTGTTTTCATGGACTAGTTTTCCATCTGACAGTCAACAATGTGTCTTAACTTCCTTAAGCTCCCACCTCCCACTTCTCTTTTGCAATGTATCAGTATACTGAGTGAACAATGGATCCCTTATGAATAAAATTATACTTTAACCTGGTCAAGTTATAATGATGCAAGACATGTTGTCCAGGCAAGAAATTTGACTGTTTCATATCTTTAAGAAAACTGTTGAAAATATATGCTCAAACCCCTGGTCTCCGTTTAAGGAATGTTTAAATGTAGAACATTGTAACAATGTTTACTATTACCCTAAATATATCTTCTCTATGACCAATAGGTGACAGTAAGTGTACACTGTTTTTCCCTTCAATGTGCTCAATACTAGAAATATAGATTTATGGAAAAGGCAGAGTTGTTTAGGTTTTTTAGTAGAACTAAAGCAGCACTACCCCACTTTCCCTCTCTACCTTTTTTGTTTTATTCATCGATGAGAATAATAATAAAAGTAAGTGATGCTATTTTCATTTTTTTTAAATTTGTTTAAAAATTTTATTTATTGAAGTATATCACTCATACATGAGCATACATAAACAAAAAGTGTACAGCAATAGTTGTGAACTTACAAAATAAACATACAGAGCACCACACAGGGTTTCCATGCTTCACCCTGCCACCAATACACTGCATTGCTATTAAACATTTTTTTAAATACAGAGATGGTAAATTCTTTGATCAGTATTCAAAATGAAAAAAATCCATAAAATTTCTGTGCTGAATACTATTTACACATATTAATATAGAAGTTTTACATATTGCATCACACATGCTATGGAAGTGGATCTCAAATGCCTCTGCACACTGAATTCACCTGGGATCTTAAAAAAAACTAATGCCTGGTTGCCTGGGTCCCATTCAGAGATCAAATTAAATTGTATCCTATGTTTGGCATGGATAGTCAGAATTTGAAAACTCCTCAGGTGATTTCAATAGGCATCAGAATTTTGAGAACCACTCTGCTAAGGAGCTGAGCTCCCAAACAGGGCCTCAAACTCACAGAGTATAAAAAATGGATCTGCAGCTTGGGCATGTTGGAAAGATTGGTAGAGAATCTGAATCAAAGCCCCCTGCCAACAGACCTACAGAATCAGAACCTGCATTTTAACAATATCCCAGAGGATTCATATCCCAGGGGATACATTGAAGAGTCCGCAGCACTGGTTCAGAATTCATTCCAATGTCACATTTCACTATGCTTAAGACCTGTGCATAACAATGAAGATTTCTGCCTCTGCCTTATTCAGTTCATTTCAAAACAAAGACATTTTCAAGAAGGATATTGTGGTAACTACCTTGTCTACACTATAATAATTCAGGTTCCCAGATTTTGGTACTAAATTCCCCACTTTCCAAATGTTCAAACCAAAGTTCTCTTCATTAAAATACTAACATAGCCATATTTAGAATGACAAATAGGAGTTTGTCCTGTTT
Source organism: Tolypeutes matacus (assembly GCA_026826555.1). NCBI lineage: Eukaryota > Metazoa > Chordata > Mammalia > Cingulata > Chlamyphoridae > Tolypeutes > Tolypeutes matacus. The sequence goes on along the minus strand of JAKSZT010054155.1, from coordinate 94,926 downwards.
CTCTAAATTTTAAGCCATGTTTCCCAGACATAACACCTTTTAAAATATTTTAATTCTTTTGTATCTCCCCAAGTTTGCATTATATAACTTCATTTTTTTTCTTTAAAAAATATATATACGTATATGTTTTATAAGATGCCTAGATTACATAAATATTACACAAAAATTACAGGGATTCCCATGTTCACCATGTCTCACACTTCCCATAACATCCCAAATAAACATCTTTCATTAATGTGGCTCATCACCTGCAATGGACATACACATCCTGGTGGTTTTCCACTAAGCATGGACCATAGTTCATATTGTAGACCCCACTCTCTCCCACACATTTCTGCATGTTATATGCTTATGTAAAATGCCCTATAGCTGTCATTGTAATGTTACTCAGGATAATTCCCAAGACCTGAAAAAGCACCTGTATTACAACTGCTTTTCCTTTCCCTGTCCAGAAAGCATCCAGTGGTCACTGGCTCTACCTCACTGTTGTAATTTCTTCCATTGCTTGAATCTCAAATTGTCTACAACAGAATACCATTAAGTCCACTCTAGTCCATAGCTCTTCCCCCAATCCTGAAGAGTTTGGGTTGGTGTTGTCCACTCAACCTCCAAGTGAGAGGGGACTTATATCACATGGATACAATGGGTGGGATTATCCTGCCTGCAGCTGCAGTCTCTCTCCATTCCCTGGGAAGGCCATTGTCCATCATCGTCTCCTCACCAGGTGACTTGGGTGAGTCCATTGAGCTGTAGAGTAGGAGTTGCAGCTCCACCGAGATTCCAGGCCAAGCTGGCACATGGGCAGGCCAGAGGCTCCAGTCTCTGGAAGTACACCTACAAACTCCAGCATCACATTTAGGTTTGAATAGAATGGACTGATGGACCAAGTGGAGGTAGGACTTATTTTGAGTCCAACTTTGTCATTCTCAGGAGCACAGATTACAAAGTAGAGCCCACTGATAAGGCATCAATCTCTGGGGCTATCCCCCCTTATATAGGACCTGGGTGTCTTCAGAGCCCTCAGGAGCCCCTTTGTGTGGGGTTATATCCACTTTGGTGTTCTATGAGATCCTACTGAGGTGTGTGTAAGCGTTACCTCTGGGATGACCTCCCAACTCTCTTTGAAGTCTCTTAGCCACATGAACTCTTTACCTTTTCCCTCTTGTATTCAAGGTCTTTTTCCAGTCATATTGCCAGTTGGCATTTGGTATTAATCCCTTGCTACCAGGGAGGCTCATCCCCAAAAGTCATGTCCCACACTGGGAGGAAGGTAATGCATTCATATGCTGAGTTTGGCTTATAGAGAGGCCACATTTGAGCAACAAGGAGGTTCTCAGGTGGCAACCCATAGGCACCCCATAACAGTAGGCTGAGTTTCAATTATAAAAGCAAAGAGTCATAAGGCTAGTCATCAATAACAAGAACTCATCAGTGAACCATCCTCCTTTGCCAGACACGGCCCCTGCACTCGGGGGACTGTTGCTGCTCCCTTGGAGAATGTGGCAGAGCTCTTCAGGCTGGGAATTCAGTATTCCCTCATTTACTGATTGATTGTCTACCCACTGTGACCATGCCCCACCCCTTGATCATTTGAACAATTTTATATATCTTTCATGTATATTCAGGTGAACTTCCTCCCCTGAAACCCCCATCCCAGACACCCCCCACCAATGATCTTATGCTGCCCCCATTGTAACCCTTCTGTGATCTAAACCTTCCTTGAAGATGAAGCCCATATTATAGCCAAATATAATTAATAGGAAAATGAAATAATAATAATAAGCTTAAATGTAAGAGATAAAATACATGGAACACCAGAAAAAAAAAACAACCTAAAAAAAAAATCAAGTCAAAGAATTTGGACATTCAAAAAGTGGGAAAAAGCAAAAAAATGAAAAAAATATATTATTATTTCCTTTTATCACTGCATTATTGGGTGTCCAGTCTATACCATGGCACCTCCCCCCCTCATTCCACAGTGTCTCCCAAATTTTCATTTAATTTTCAAAGAAATTTTAGGTCACAACAAAGTCACACACATTATACTAGAGACTCTCATACACCCAACCCCCTTCCCCTTTCCTCACATCATATTAAAACCTTTTTTGTGTGTGTGTGGATAGGTAGCATTGTTAAAGCTATTATACAGATAGTGAAGCATAGCTACTAAACATTGTCAATGGTTTACAGTATAGTTTACAATTTAGACAGTACAGTTTAATAATTTTTTATGATATTTACCATGTCCTGTGTTCATTACTGTAAGGTAATAAAAAACATTTCCCATGACCACTAAATACCCCGTTTGATCTTTTCTCTTCCTTCCTCCCCATCCCCCTGGGCCACATGACACTTCCCTGTCTTGACTCATTGGATGACAAGATTCATAGTTACATGCAACAAGAGGTCTTGACATGCTTATTATTCTCCCCTATTAGGATCCACCCTGGTCTCCATTTAAGGAATGTTTAAATGTAGAACATTTTAACAATGTTTACTATTACCCTATATTACTTCTCTATGACCAGTAGGTGGCAGTAAGTCTACACTGTTTTTCCCTTCAATGTCTTCAAAACTAGAAATATAGATTTATGGAAAAGGCAGAGTTCTTTAGGTTTTTTAGTAGAACTAAAGCAGCACTATCCCACTTTCCCTCTGTACCTTTTTTGTTTTATTCATTGATGAGAGTAATAATTAATAAAAGCAATGTTATTTTCATTTTTTATAACTTTTTATTCTTCATATTTTGAAACAAAGTGTAATTTACATAATAGTTGCAATTGCAGTACAGGAGGTTCATTTTACCAGTCTCATTTGAGAGTAATTTGCTGATATCTATTTTCTTCAAATAATGACATTCTGATACATGGCCACAAGATAGTCTTCATCTGGAAATTAACATTGTCTAATTACTAACCTGCAGTACTCTGATATCAGTCAAGTTTCACTAATTGTTCCAATAATGTCTTTTTTAGTAAAAGGGTGTAGTACAGAATTATCTGTTGTATTTTGTTTTCATATCTACTTAGTTTTTTCAAACTTCCCATTTCCACAGTATTTCTTGAGTTCCATGACCTTGGTAGTTTGGAGATTAGAGTCCAGTTATTTGTAGAATATGCCTCAATTTGAGATTCTATTTTTTCCTTATATTATATTCAAGTTATGCACCTTTGGCAGGAATATCACAAAGTGATGCTGTATGCTTATCATTGCATCCTGTCAGGGAGCACATGGATGAATTTGCCCCATTATGGTGATGTTTACTTCTTTCACTTGATTGCAGTTGTGTTTGCCAGGCTTCTTCATCATAAACTTATTGTTTTCTGTTTTGTAAATAACAAGAATTTTGTGGGGAGTTACTTTGAGACTATGTAAATATGTTCCTCATCAAACTTTCAAATTAACCATTCATTTATTTCTTTGGGTATGGACTCATGAACTATTATATTCAATGGTTTATCATTATTGATTATGATTCTCAAAATATTTCAGATTTGGTCAGTTGGATCCACTTCAGACTGTCTTCTATGTCCTCATGACATGATACCATCATTAATTCCTCTTAAAAACAAGTCTTCCATGCTCAGTTAGTCCTTTCCTTGTCCCAGCCCTGGAACCAGTCTATTGTCCTAAGAGGGCTGGGTCCTTTTAGTGGAAAATGGTATTTAGATACCAAGATCTGGGTGATAGGGAGCTCATTGCTATTGGGTGGTCCCTGTTTACAGTTCTGTATCTCTATATCTATACATAAGTGGGTACATAAAGACAATTCTATCGTTATTTCTATATCTATATATAATGAAAATCACAAATTTACTCTAAGAAAACCACTTAATTTGCAAGTCCCAGTACAAAATGAAAAGCAGGACCCTTGCTCTAAAAGGAGGAAAAAAGGTGAAATTAAAGATTTTAAAATATGAAGCTTTTTCCTTTCTCCCACATTATCTCTACTTTTCATGGTACTTTTAGCCTACTACTTAATACCATTCTAAATAAAGAAAAAGTAAAAATTTAAATTATTACCATGAATTGTACAGTTTCTCTATATACTATACGATGTCACTTTTAGATACAAATATAAGAGCATTTAACTTGTATGTGAAATCACTAAAATGACACAATTCTTTATTTGAAATCTCTATTTCATTGTGTGTGTATTTAGTTCTTTTTTATTATTATTATGGGTAAAAATCAAAATTCTCACAATACATACAAACATTTGCAAAATGACATATAAATATATATGCATATATGTGTATTTGCTTACAAAAATGTTATTTATATATATATATACATATATTTTAAGAGGTGCTTAGATTACCCAAAATATTACACGGAACACACTGGGATTCCCATGTTGCCCACCTCCCATACCTCCCACCACATCCCACACCAACATCTCCCACAGTGTGGCCCACGACCATCAATGAACTTACACATCCTGGAGCCTTGCCACCAACCATAGACCACAGTTTACACTGTAGACCACACTCTCTCCCACTCAGTTCTGAGTGGTGTGTGCTGATTTAAAATGGCCTACATCTGTTGCCACAACAGTACTCAGGATAACCTCCAACTCCCAAAGAAGCCCCTGTATTTCAACTGCTCATTCCCTCCCTACACCAAAAGTGTCAAGTGGCCACTGGCTCCACCTCATTGTTATAATTTCTTGCATTGCTAGAATCACCATATGTGAACAAGAGAATACCATCAAGTCCACTCTAGTCCACAGTTCTTCCCCCAATCCAGAGGCGACTGGGATGGTGATGTCCACTCCAACTCCAAGTGAGAGAGGGCTTATATCCCATGGATATGGTGGGTGGGATGATCCTGCCTACAGATGCAGGCCCTCTCCATTCCCTGGGATGGCCATTGCCCATCGTTGTCTCCTCACCAGGTGACTTGTATGAGTCCATTGAGCTGTAGGGTAGGAGTTGCAGCTCCACCTAGATTTCATGGACACCTGGCACATAGGTAGGCGGGAGGCTCCAGTCTCTGGAAGTATACCTAAAAACTCCAGCATCACATATAGGTTTGAATAGAAGCAACTGGTGAACCATGTGCAGGAGGACTTATTTGAGTCTAATTCTGTCTCTCTCAGGAGCACAGATTCCAAAATAGAACCCACTGATAAGGCATCAGGCTCTGGGGCTATCCCCCTTATATAGGACCAGGGTGTCTCCGGAGCTCTCAGGAACCCCTCTGAGTGGGGTGATAGGCACTTAGATGTTCTATGAACTCCTACTGAGGTGTGCGTAAGGGTTACCTCTGGGATGACCTCCTGACTCCCTTTGAAGTCTCTTAGCCTCTTGAACTCACTTGTCTTTACCATTTCCCCCTTTTATTCAAGGTCTTTTTCCAGTTGTGTTGCCAGTTGGCACTTGATATTAATCCCTCGTTGCCAGGGAGGCTCATCCCCGGGAGTCATGTCCCACGTTGGGGGGAAGGTAATGCAATCATATGCTCAGTTTGGCTTAGAGAGAGGCCACATTTGAGCAACAAGGAGGCTCTCAGGTGGCAACCCTTAGGCACCCCACAACTGCAGGCTAAGTCTCATTTACAAGAGCAAAGACTCACAAGGGTAGCCATCAATAAAAAAAAAAAACATCAGTGGTTCATCCTATTTTGACAGGCACTGTCCCTACACTAAGAGGACAATTGCTGCTCCCTTGGAGACTGTGGCAGAGCTCTCCAGGCTAGGAATTCAGATTCCCTCATTTATTGTGTGATTATCCACCCATCGTGACCATGTCCCATCCCCCAATCCTTTGAAAGATTTTGTATATCTTTCATGTATATTCAGATGAATCAATCTCCATGAAACCCCCCCGACCCCCCCCTCAATAATTCCCCGCAGTACCCATTGTAACCCTGCTGTGATCCAAATCCTCCATGAACATTTAGTCCATAAAATAAACAAATACACTTACTAGGAAAAAGAAACAAGTGTGATAAGCTTACATGCAAGAGACAAACATAAGGAAACTCAGGGGGGAAAAAAAAAAAGAGAGAGAAGAAAAAAAAACAAATAATCAAACAAACAACAAAAAAATAAAATATAATTAGTGGATTGGGACATTCAAAAAATTGGCAAACAGGCAAAGGAAATGCCTTTAAAATATATATATATATACATATATATATATCCATTTTTTTTCCTTTCTCTTTTCTTTTTTCCCTTTCTTCCCTCCCTTTATCACTGTGTTATCGGATGTCTAGTGTGCCATGACACCTTCCTCCTCTCAATCCCTATTGTCTCCCAATTTTTCATTTAATTTTCAAAGAAGTTTTAGGTCACAGCAATGTCACACACGGAGTGCCGGAGACTCCCAGATACCAAACCACCCCACTTCCCCACCCCATATTGACTCCCCCCCCCCTTTTTTTTTGGTTGTTAACATTGTTATAACTGCTATACAGATAGGAAAATATAGCAACTAAACATTGTCAGTGATTTACAGTATAGTTTACAATTTAGATGATACAATTTAATAATTTTGATGATATTTACCATGTCCTGTGTCCATTACTGTAAGGTAATGAAAAACCTTCCCCATGACCACCAAACAACCCATTAGATCTTGACTGTTCCCTTTTCCCCAGCCCCCAGAGCCCATGATACTCCCCTCTCCAAACCCATGGAATGTCAAGATTCACAGTTACATGCCCTGGGGATTTGAAACAGCCCTTCCTAATCCACCCACCCCCCAGTGCTGCACCACCAAACCCAGGAACACCACCACACACCTGCCCCAACACCCAACATGCAACCACACTCTATCCCTTTACCATAGATTATGTCCATATGGGTGATGGCTCAAAGCCTGCTCTTCTCTTACTCTCCTTTGTTAACCTATCTTTCAGACAAAGGTTCTCAGAGACTGCTCACTTTCCTCAGTTTAGATCAGTGAGGTCATATACTGTTCATCCTTCAGTGCCTGGCTTGCTTCACTCAATATAAGGTCTTCAAGATTCATCCACGTTATTCCATGTGTTAGCGCTTTGTTCCTTCTTACAGCTGAGTAATATTCCATTGTATGTATGTACCACATTTTGCTTCTCCATTCGTCTGTTGATGGGCACTGGGGCTGATTCCAACTTTTGGCAATGGTGAACAATGCTGCTATGAACATTGGTGTGCATATATCTGTTTGTATTTTTGTTTTCAGTTCTTCTGGGTATATACCCAGCAGTGGAATTACTGGATCATACGGAAGATCTATTGCTAGTTTTCTGAGGAACCGCCAAACTGTCCTCCACAATGGCTGGACCATACCGCAGTTCCACAAGGAGTGGATGAGGGTTCCTGTTCCTCCACATCCTCTCCAACATTTAGTGTCTCCTGTTTTTTTAATAGCTGCCATTCTGATGGGTGTAAGATGGTATCTCATTGTAGTTTTGATTTGCATTTCCCTGATAGCAAGTGATGTTGAGCATTTTTTCATGTGCTTTTTAGCCATTTGTATTTCTTCCTTGGAGAAGTGTCTTTTCAGGTCTCTTGCCCATTTTTTAGATGGGTTATTTGTCCTTTTATTTTCGAGGTGAAGCATTTCTTTATATATGCAGGATATTAGGCTCCTATCAGATATATGGTTGCCGAATATTTTTTCCCATTGGGTAGGTTGCCTTTTTATTTTCTTAATAACATACTTAGAGGTGCAGAAGTTTTTAATTTTGAGGAGATCCCATTTAACAATTTTTTCTCTTGCTGCTCGTGCTTTGGCTGTGAAGTTCATGAAACCATTTCCTATTACAAGGTCCTGTAGATGCTTCCCTACATTATCTTCCAAGATTTTTATGGTTTTGGCTCTTATATTTAGATCTTTCATCCATCTTGAGTTGATTTTTGTATAAGGTGTGAGATGGTATTCTTCTCTCATTCTTTTGGATATGGATATCCAGTTCTCCAAGCACCACTTGTTAAAGAGGCCACTCTCTCCCAACTGAGTGGGTATCGTGGCATTGTCAAATATCAGATGACTGTATATGCAAGGATGTATATCAGAACTCTCAATCCGGTTCCATTGGTCAGTAGGTCTATCCTTGTGCCAATACCATGCAGTTTTGATCACTGTAGCTTTGTAGTATGTTTTAAAGTCAGGTAATGTGATGCCTCCAACTTCATTTTTCTTTATCAATATATCTTTGGCAATTTGGGGCCTCTTGCCTCTCCAAATATATTTTGTGGTTAGTTTTTCCAGTTCCTTAAAAAATATAGTGTTTACTTTTATTGGGATTTCATTAAATCTGTAGATTAGTTTGGGTAGGATAGACATCTTGATGATGTTTAGTCTTCCCATCCATGAACAGGGAATATTTTTCCATTTATTTAAGTCTTCTTTGATTTCCTTTAACAGTGTTGTGTAGTTTTCTGTATATAAGTCCTTTACATCTTTAGTTAAATTTATTCCTAGGTATTTGATTCTTTTGTTTACTCTTGTAAATAGTATATTTTTCCTGATTTCCTCCTCAGTTTGCTGGTTATTGGTGTACAGAAATGCCACTGATTTTTGAGCATTGATCTTATAGCCTGCAACATTACTGAACTCCTTTATAAGTTCTAGAAGCCTTGTTGTAGATTTCTCAGGGCTTTATATGTATAGGATCATGTCATCTGCAAATAATGAAATTTTTACTTCTTCTTTTCTAATCTGGATGCCTTTTATGTCCTTTTCTTGTCTCAGTGCTCATGCAAGTACTTCTAAGACAATGTTAAATAGGAGTGGTGATAGTGGGCATCCTTGTCTTGTTCCCGATCTCAGAGGGAAGGCTTTTAGGATTTCACCATTGAAAATGATGTTAGCTTTGGTTTTTTCGTATATACCCTTTATCATTTTCAGAAAGTTTCCATCTATTCCTACTTTTTGTAATGTTTTTATGAGGAAAGAGTGCTGTATTTTGTCGAATGCTTTTTCTGCATCTATAGAGATGATCATGTGATTTTTTTCTTTCAGTTTATGTGGTGTATTACATTGATTGATTTTCTTATATTGAACCATCCTTGCATACCTGGGATGAAACCCACTTGGTCATGGTGTATAATCCTTTTGATATGTTGTTGAATGCGATTAGCAAGTATTTTGTTAAGGATTTTAGCATCTAGGTTCATTAGAGAAATTGGTCTGTAATTTTCCTTTCTTGTGTTTTCATTATTTGGTTTGGTATTAGGTTAATGTTGGCATAATAGAATGAATTAGGTAATATTCCTTCTACTTCTATTTTTTGGAAGAGCTTAAGTAGAATTGGTGTTAGCTCTTTCCAGAATGTTTGGTAGAATTCAGCTGTGAAGCCATCTGGTCCTGGACTCTTCTTAGTTGGGAGGTTTTTAATGACTGAGTCTATCTCTTTACTTATAATTGGGCTGTTGAGTTCATCTATTTCTTCTTTCATCAATGTCGGCTGTTTGTGGGTTTCTAGAAACTTGTCCATTTCCTCTAAATTGTCATTCTTGTTGGCATATAATTTTTCAAAGTATCCTCTTATGATACTCTTTATTTCTGTGGGGTCAGTAGTGATATCACCTTGCTCATTCCTTATTTTATGTATTTGC